>LWMK02000178.1:79441-109900 GCA_001693075.2 Taenia saginata
TTATCTTCTTACAATTATTAGTTTTATTTGTTCTTTTTTAATCTAGTATGTTCAGGTGTAGTCGCATTGACCACTACGGTATGAGATGGAGTTGATATGTGGAAGATGTTGGGTAGTTGGAAGTGGGGTTTTACTACGAGGCTTTGGTGTGTAAGCATGATTCTCTGTACGATTCATTACCGCTTTCGATAATCACTTGCCTAATGCCAAAAGCAAGGAGGCAATTTCGATGGCGCGGGTAGTTGGATGGCTTATTGACCGAGTGTGATTAAGTTGTAAGAGGAACAGAAATTGTCCAACACTTTCATACCCACTTATTTTCCCAGATTCAGACCTATGCAGCTTGTTACATGAAATTGAGCGATTTTGAGATACTTGTTTGTGTGTGTTTTCTTTTACGCTCATCTGCCAGCTGATAGCATTGAGTGCATATCCGCTGTCTGAGACAAGTGGTTGAAATTGCCTTTGTATGCTTGTGATGTGACAGCGGGTTTCGGATTGGATGCTGTATCAAATCTCAATTATTCTGTCGCTATGTTTGTTGTGATGCTGCACCGTTGACACGAGTTTGGCTTTTGCTTTCAGGCCAGCGTTTCCTCCACTGGTCATGGACGTGCGTGATGGAAAGCACATTGTCTAGTCCCATACAGAATTAGCTTACACCGTGGGGATGAGGGGATTGACGCCGCAGTAGCCTTACCGACAAGGCAAAGTGAACTATGTTAATCGTCGATGGTTTGCTGGATGACAGCTTTTGGTGATGGAGTCACTTGGTGGCCTCGTGATTGTACGTTCGTGGAGTGTGTCGCTCGTATGTTAAATGCACTTCTGTATATTCTGCCCGAGTATGATGTCTCTTGTCGTCGTCGGGGAGGGGGGAGCTGGGAGAACTGTAGTACGTATGTATGAATTGGCGATGGAGATGTTTTCTTGCGTAGACGCGACTAATTTGCATTTCTAAGTAACGGCTGCGGCATATTTTGCTTCGGCAGGTGTGGAAATGTTTTTATTTTGTTGGGTCGCAGTTTGTTGGCATAGGTGATGAGTGCATTTTAAAATACAATCTCGACTTGTTTCTCCATATCACAGTTGAGTGTGTCGTGATATTGTTGAAAGGGGAAATGCTACTACTTAGCCTTGAGAACGGCTCTAAAAGGTAGAGAATGTGTGGCTTACGGGTCGTTGCGTGGGTCAGTTTGAAAAGTGAGTTGTGCTTGGGAAAGGAGGAGATATTTGAAACCACTTTTTGCAGGAGTATATCTACCAAGAAGGCAGTACGGCTAAATGCAGCTTGAGTAAACTCGTAGTATCTTTTCCTTCTCGGGGCAGCTCTAGAATGCTGTCAAGCTGCTATGTCAGTATGAGCTAACTTTAAGTAGATGCGACGGCTAGTATTACCATTGGACAACTACGTGGGGCGAGTTTGTTGAACACCTTTAATAGCATTCGCTAGTGTACCTGATGTTCATCGTGTCTTCTCTTTGCCAAAGGTTGCTTTTGCCCACTGTTAAGATTGAGCTTTAAACACAGGTGAAGATGCTTGACGAACATTTTGATTTAGGTAGATGATGAGTCTTGAGTCTTGAGCTAAAATTCCTTAATTCGGAAAAAAGCTTTGTTGCGGAATAAAATTAAAATTTAGTAGAGTGTTTGTAGCGTGAACAGTAATTACGAGGTGTTCCTATAAATTGTTAAGTCTAATTTAAAAGCGCCAGTTTGATAATGCGATTAATAAGAAGAATCAAATACTATTATTCTTTTCAATAATGACAAGAAAATGTTTGCTGCTGACCTGTTTCAAAAAGGAAAGGTGTGTCCGCCCGCTGGATAAAAAAGGGAAGCTTTTAAAAGAAGTGAATGGAGAAAATGCTGCATTACAAAGGAAATGGGAAAGTCGAATTACTTATTGTCCAATCGCAGAGGGTTTGACAAGCTTCGAAGAGGAAGGGTTGGAGTTGATGAGAAAGTACAATAGATTCATTTTCACATCCCACATTCCAAAGACATTGTTCCCTTTCCACTTATTAGGTTAAACTTCAGTCGTAATGCTTTGTTCCTATTTTGACTTTCGCTTCTGCCATGACGAATCGGGTTGGCCAGTTTCCCTTTGCAGAGTGGGCTGGCCTCTGAACCATGCCAGCAGCTCCAGTTCCCCTCAGCCTGCCAAACATGTGTGTGTTATGTTTTCTTCTACCTTCAGAGAAGTCTCGAAAGGAGCGCAACAATAATGTGGTCATAATACAACAAAATTTAAATGCAAGTGGAGCATCTTTGTCTTAGGCACACTATATGTGCTAGTCTAAATGCCTTTTCAGTGCATTATGGCATTCGCCACTCTCGGTCTTTTGAAATATCTTCTAAGACCATGGCCAATGGTGCAACATAGTATTTCTTCCTTTTCTATATTTTACTTGCGGTGAAGAACATGCCTCAACAGTTAGTTGGTTCACAACTTGAGGACGGTCGAACTGTTCTGGGCAAACCCAAGGTAAAGTTCGAGGAGATTTCCTACGCCTCAAAAAGGTTTCTGGAGCGCTGCTATGCTCCAACAACTCAACTTTTGCGTTATTTTATCGTATAAACTTAAAGTTTTTCGATGAGATGGGAAGACTTGTCACGAGGAGGCCTTTAAGTGCACTTTGAATTCTGGAGCACTGCTTTCTGGGCAATTCCTCCCCTTTCCTGCTATGAGTACCACATATGGTTACGTTGGTGACTCTGTCGGTTCCCATGTGGATCTCGAAAATGCGTTTTCAGTGTGAGCAGTAGGAAATCTGAATGCTGTCTATGAAAAAAAATGATTTCAGCCGATCTACATGCAGCACTTTACTTGTTCTAAAAGAACGAGTGTTAAAATGCACGGAAGCAGTCTGATGGAGCTAAGCGATAAGGATTTTAATGCAGGAAGAAACGTTAACTGTCCTTAGCCTGCTTAGTAAAGCGATAGATAGTCTGACAGGTGGATCTTACTGCTGGCCACCGAATCCGCACCTCCTCCATCACCCTACGAGACCGCTGACAAGTATGTTGGAGGAATGAATAATAAGTAAGAAGGTGGGCTTGCGCGTGATACTTTCCTCAGTCAATATTAACAACATGGTAGGGCATGTGACTGGAAATGCATTTATTGATGTCCACCTGAAGGGCACAGGTGCAAGACGATTCACTGTCATAAGTCCTCTGGCCTCCTGTCTACTGATGTTAAAGTGAGTAGCACTGACGTTGGCCCAGGAGTGCCGGTCCAATGGTACTGAAACAAAGCAGTCTAGCATGGAGCCCACTTCCCTCATATCACCTCCAGACCCTTGCTGTGGTACCATCTCTGCGTCCCTTACCTGCTGCAGCATCGCACAAAATGNCTAAGACCATGGCCAATGGTGCAACATAGTATTTCTTCCTTTTCTATATTTTACTTGCGGTGAAGAACATGCCTCAACAGTTAGTTGGTTCACAACTTGAGGACGGTCGAACTGTTCTGGGCAAACCCAAGGTAAAGTTCGAGGAGATTTCCTACGCCTCAAAAAGGTTTCTGGAGCGCTGCTATGCTCCAACAACTCAACTTTTGCGTTATTTTATCATTTAAGCTTAAATTTTTTCAATGAGATGGGAAGACTTGTCACGAGGAGGCCTTTAAGTGCACTTTGAATTCTGGAACACTGCTTTCTCGGCAATTCCTCCCCTTTCCTGCAATAAATACCACTTGTGGTTACGTTGGGGACACTGTCGGTCCCCATGCGAACCTCGAAAATGCGCTATCAGTGTGCATAGTAGGAAATCTGAACACTGTCTATGAAAAAATGATTTCAGCCGATCTGCATCTAGCATTTTACTTGTTCTAAAAGAACGAGTGTTAAAATCCACAGAAGTAGTCTGATGGAGCTGAGCGATTAGGATTTTAATTCAGGAAGAAACGTTAGCTATCCTTAACCTGTTTAGTAAAGAAATTGTCGGTCCATAGTGAAGAAAATCTGGCAGGTGGATCTTACTGCTAGCCACCGAATCCGCAACTCCTCCATNTAGTCTGACAGGTGGATCTTACTGCTGGCCACCGAATCCGCACCTCCTCCATCACCCTACGAGACCGCTGACAAGTATGTTGGAGGAATGAATAATAAGTAAGAAGGTGGGCTTGCGCGTGATACTTTCCTCAGTCAATATTAACAACATGGTAGGGCATGTGACTGGAAATGCATTTATTGATGTCCACCTGAAGGGCACAGGTGCAAGACGATTCACTGTCATAAGTCCTCTGGCCTCCTGTCTACTGATGTTAAAGTGAGTAGCACTGACGTTGGCCCAGGAGTGCCGGTCCAATGGTACTGAAACAAAGCAGTCTAGCATAGAGCCCACTTCCCTCATATCACCTCCAGACCCTTGCTGTTATACCATCTCTGCGTCCCTTATCTGTTGCAGCATCGCACAAATTGGCTGCGTAGCCGACGTCACCTGCATGGACGCGCACAACTCCTGCGTCTTCAGGCGCGTATCTCTCTGTGGGTCTATTCTACCAATTTCCCACCGCTGTGGTATCATCCACTTGCTAACGTAGTACCTCTTCTTTTGCTTTCTGGTGTAGGTGGCGCGAGTCCAAAACGTCTTTGAGTGGTCGATCAAAACTGCTGCGGCTGGTGGTTTTGCTATCGTTGCTGCTCCCTTGGTACCTGTAGATGATGTTATCGGTTATGTGACGCGGTCCGGTTGTGTGACATCGAGAGCCCCGACGCTGGAGGTGGCGAGGCCGAGTCAGCATACGGAGATGGCAAACTTTGGCGCACAAGTGGTTCTTGCTGCTCATTGATGCCTTGAAGTAGGGAAGGGTCGAGGAGTTTGAGGCTCCCCGCTTGTCCGAAATGCAAGTATTCTCTTTTCTACTACACATGTTGATCGAATTATGTTAACCACCTTTTCATTATTTTTTTTTAATTTAGCCGAAATGTATTGAGGGTTCTTAGTAGTCGGCCGTTACTTAGATATGGCTTCAAACTTCCCTTTGTTAATGCTATTAATTCACCTCAGGGTACGACGATGTACTTGAGAGACCACCCCTTGATATGCCACCTTTTTGTATCAATGATTTTTGCTTGCTATGGTTTCGTGTCATCAAGACTGCTGTCTGAAGGTTTATTAGGCGAAATGATAGTTTGCATCGAGGTCGTGTTTAGCCAACCCAACTGAGTAGATTGGCAGAATTCCTTATCCAGCCTTCGCATCTCGCAATTAAATGCTTTTTAGTGGCAGTCGTTGCTAATTTACGTTGTAGCTACGATAAGGTCTGCTGTTGGAAATTTGCAAAAATATAGTTTGTCTACCATATGCAAGCTATTCTTAGTCGTTGCCAGATATCTTTGACGGATTTGAAGTGTTAAACTCCATTAACGACACCTCACCTATTACTTGTATATTTGGTGCTGCCAACTTGCATGAGCTTGAGAATGCATCAGATAACCAAATGATTTTGTGCGATTGCAGATGAAGTTCGTCCCATCAATTTATTAAGGCTTGTAGAACGTCTGCGTCAATATCAATGCCGTAAACTCCACTGGTATCAGTTTGAGTCCCCAAACTTGTTGGTTGAAATTAATGTTTTGAGCTTGCCTACTCCGCAGGTGGGATTGTTTCGGTTCTAGGGTGAAGTGGTCGCCAGCTTTAGTGAGTTTCTGTTTCATTTCCCGAAAAGGCGGGCAATTAGGAGTAAAATGTGTTACTTATACTTAAGACTTTAAACAGTTTTTGGTGATCTTGCATCACTCAGAAGGCATCACATTTGGAAAGGCTTTTGTTTCGAATAACAAAGACTTACTTATCTGGTTTGGCTGATGCTACTGAAGATCACCGTGTCAGAAGGGACTAAGAGCGATGTCTAAATTGAGTGATGGTAGGACGACTGGTTCACCCCTACATTGGCATTGGAAGAGCTGTCATGGTAGAGACTAGGCATATGGGTACAACCTAGACGCCATGGGTCATCAGGTGACAGGCAGCTGAAGTAGTAGACCACGAGCTGCTTTACACTTCTTCCATATGCGTTGTAAGAAGGTGCTGTGTGTAAGGTAGTTTGCTAACTGATCGACTGTCTGGAAGAGTAACCTACGGAGAATTCGAGAAATGACTTGCATTGCCACGTTTGTGAGACAAATGGACATTTTATTATGGGTTATTCCCAAACCTTACCCCCACGCATCACCTTACAGATCTGAAATACGTACCGCTCCATGTTCAAACGACTAAACTTAAGCACAAATTTAGGATAGACTTCGCATATCTGAAGACTGTGTTGGCAAACATTTCTGCCCTCTCCACGATGTATGGTTGCTTGCAACTCAGATGTTGCCACTCCATCACACGTCAAACAGCTTTATTAATATTTGGTACTTACGACAAAATCGATTGGTTCGTTTAGCATGAGATCATAGGTACGCTTTGTTATTACGGCTCAAGCAAGAATATACTTCGGTCTCTCCTCGAAAGGGCTTGGCCAGTCAATATGTGGGAGGAGAAGTCTCTAGGTTGAGCAGTGGTCATTGGGACGAGATCAAGACAGTCGAGTGTAACCTCCCTTTTGTGGGAGTGATCATGAGACATTCCCTCGATCTTAGGGTTGCTCAAGTACTCACTCTTGCATCTAGCCAGAATGGTGACTGAAGTGGGTATTCTTCACGATTAATTGAATCTACGACACAAAGAGAATGAAGCACAAAAGTGGTCCGGCTCTCGTCTTATTATTGCGCCATTCCAAATGATTTGACGCCAAATAGGAGTACTGTTAAATATTGCTTCTTAGCTGTGTAAATTTTATTCCACTGCGGTGGCTGAAAATTATCGCCTCTGAAATGGAACTTTCGGAACATGGTCTTCGTGCTTTGAAGGTCTCTTCGAAGTTGGCAACGGTGTAAATGTGCTATGGTCGTTATGCCACTTATGAGGGAACCATTTCAAAGCAAGATCAATCCATTTAGCCCAACCCACATCTTAAAGCCAAGCGGATTATTTGGTGCTTTAACAGTGTTTTGAGTTGTTTTTGTTAGGTTGAGGAAGACGGGTCTGGAATTGCCCCTGGTTTTAAAAAAATACACTAAGAGCAATTTTACTTTGTCTGGTAAAAATTCAAAACCNCCTTACCCCCACGCATCACCTTACAGATCTGAAATACGTACCGCTCCATGTTCAAACGACTAAACTTAAGCACAAATTTAGGATAGACTTCGCATATCTGAAGACTGTGTTGGCAAACATTTCTGCCCTCTCCACGATGTATGGTTGCTTGCAACTCAGATGTTGCCACTCCATCACACGTCAAACAGCTTTATTAATATTTGGTACTTACGACAAAATCGATTGGTTCGTTTAGCATGAGATCATAGGTACGCTTTGTTATTACGGCTCAAGCAAGAATATACTTCGGTCTCTCCTCGAAAGGGCTTGGCCAGTCAATATGTGGGAGGAGAAGTCTCTAGGTTGAGCAGTGGTCATTGGGACGAGATCAAGACAGTCGAGTGTAACCTCCCTTTTGTGGGAGTGATCATGAGACATTCCCTCGATCTTAGGGTTGCTCAAGTACTCACTCTTGCATCTAGCCAGAATGGTGACTGAAGTGGGTATTCTTCACGATTAATTGAATCTACGACACAAAGAGAATGAAGCACAAAAGTGGTCCGGCTCTCGTCTTATTATTGCGCCATTCCAAATGATTTGACGCCAAATAGGAGTACTGTTAAATATTGCTTCTTAGCTGTGTAAATTTTATTCCACTGCGGTGGCTGAAAATTATCGCCTCTGAAATGGAACTTTCGGAACATGGTCTTCGTGCTTTGAAGGTCTCTTCGAAGTTGGCAACGGTGTAAATGTGCTATGGTCGTTATGCCACTTATGAGGGAACCATTTCAAAGCAAGATCAATCCATTTAGCCCAACCCACATCTTAAAGCCAAGCGGATTATTTGGTGCTTTAACAGTGTTTTGAGTTGTTTTTGTTAGGTTGAGGAAGACGGGTCTGGAATTGCCCCTGGTTTTAAAAAAATACACTAAGAGCAATTTTACTTTGTCTGGTAAAAATTCAAAACCAAAGCGCCTGGTCCCATCAACCATCCGTCATTAGTCCATCTGCCCATCCATTTCTTGCCTATCATTCATCCATTGGCCTAATCACTTTCCCNCATCTTAAAGCCAAGCGGATTATTTGGTGCTTTAACAGTGTTTTGAGTTGTTTTTGTTAGGTTGAGGAAGACGGGTCTGNAGCAAGAATATACTTCGGTCTCTCCTCGAAAGGGCTTGGTCAGTCAATATGTGGGAGGAGAAGTCTCTAGGTTGAGCAGCGGTCATTGGGACGAGAACAAGACAGTCGAGTGTAACCTCCCTTTTGTGGGAGTGATCATGAGACATTCCCTCGATCTTAGGGTTGCTCAAGTACTCACTCTTGCATCTAGCCAGAATGATGACTGAAGTGGGTATTCTTCACGATTAATTGAATCTACGACACAAAGAGAATGAAGCACAAAAGTGGTCCGGCTCTCGTCTTATTATTGCGCCATTCCAAATGATTTGACGCCAAATAGGAGTACTGTTAAATATTGCTTCTTAGCTGTGTAAATTTTATTCCACTGCGGTGGCTGAAAATTGTCGCCTCTGAAATGGAACTTTCGGAACATGGTCTTCGTGCTTTGAAGGTCTCTTCGAAGTTGGCAACGGTGTAAATGTGCTATGGTCGTTATGCCACTTATGAGGGAACCATTTCAAAGCAAGATCAACCCATTTAGCCCAACCCACATCTTAAAGCCAAGCGGATTATTTGGTGCTTTAACGGTATTTTGAGTTGTTTTTGTTAGGTTGAGGAAGACGGGTCTGGAATTGCCCCTGGTTTTAAAAAAATACACTAAGAGCAATTTTACTTTGTCTGGTAAAAATTCAAAACCAAAGCGCCTGGTCCCATCAACCATCCGTCCATTAGTCCATCTGCCCATCCATTTCTTGCCTATCATTCATCCATTGGCCTATTCACTTTCCCAAGTCTTATTTTCCTCGGGATACATGTAGAGACAAACGACTGTTACTAAGCCACTTTCCTCCTACACGTGTGCAGTCCTATAGATTGTTCGAGCCCATGGTGTCGTAGTCGTGGATTGCGACAGAAGCGATCAAATACTTTCCTCAATGCCTTCGAGATCAGCCGTTTGCTGATCCTGACCTTTCATTTGTAGTCTTAACTGTCGCAAAAGCAAACNTAGCCAGAATGGTGACTGAAGTGGGTATTCTTCACGATTAATTGAATCTACGACACAAAGAGAATGAAGCACAAAAGTGGTCCGGCTCTCGTCTTATTATTGCGCCATTCCAAATGATTTGACGCCAAATAGGAGTACTGTTAAATATTGCTTCTTAGCTGTGTAAATTTTATTCCACTGCGGTGGCTGAAAATTGTCGCCTCTGAAATGGAACTTTCGGAACATGGTCTTCGTGCTTTGAAGGTCTCTTCGAAGTTGGCAACGGTGTAAATGTGCTATGGTCGTTATGCCACTTATGAGGGAACCATTTCAAAGCAAGATCAACCCATTTAGCCCAACCCACATCTTAAAGCCAAGCGGATTATTTGATGCTTTAACGGTATTTTGAGTTGTTTTTGTTTGGTTGAGGAAGACGGGTCTGGAATTGCCCATAACTTAAAAAAATACACTCTAAGAGCAATTTTACTTTGTCTGGTAAAAATTCAAATCCAAAGCTCCTGGTCCCATCAACCATCCGTCCATTAGTCCATCTGCCCATCCATTTCTTGCCTATCATTCATCCATTGTCCTATTCACTTTCCCAAGTCTTATTTTCCTCGGGATACATGTAGAGACAAACGACTGTTACTAAGCCACTTTCCTCCTACACGTGTGCAGTCCTATAGATTGTTCGAGCCCATGGTGTCGTAGTCGTGGATTGCGACAGAAGCGATCAAATACTTTCCTCAATGCCTTCGAGATCAGCCGTTTGCTGATCCTGACCTTTCATTTGTAGCCTTAACTGTCGCAAAAGCAAACCTGTAGGACGGCTGCCCTCTGTGAATGCTATGTTGCCTTCTCAGATCCATCCGTCTTTCCCACCCACTCGGTTTTAGTGGCTGCTCTAAGTCCATTTTTCCTTTTTTGTCCTTTTCAGTGACCATCGCAGCTGTGCTCTCTGGGCTCGGTGTTTACGGAACGATGAACGGGGAGGTAGGAACAAAGGGAAGAGGATCCACCACCTCAGTTTGACTTGGACTCATTTCCTCTCGGTACATTTTTTGTACACCCTGTGATTTTGGTCATCATTCCAAGGCTCTGTGCACATTCATGTCCGTGATTGTATGTGGTCTGGCAATGTAGTATTTACCTAAAAATACTTATGCCACATGGATCCAACTATGAATCGTACGTCTGGCAATACTTGTTCGTCCAGTCCAATGCCCTGCTATGGAACGGTGTTAGCCTCCTCAACCAGCAATTCGCAAAGCCCTTTTCCCTCGCCATCGGTGATGCGGGTCAGCTGTGCGCACAGGTCATCCCCCAGTCCCCGGGTGTGGCTATGGCCTCAGGGAGAGACTCGTTAGAAGAGGTGCCTCTGGCACAAAACGTCACGACTCACACCACCTCTGAACACAATTTCATTGTCAGGCTTTCTTGACCTTGACAATTCTTCAATGACTCCCCCCTTTTACTGCCATCTTTTCTACTGACCGTGATTGTGTAGACGGAGATACGACCCCAATCTCGTAACAAAGGACGAGGGAAGTCACAATTTTTATTAATCAAACTGCGTGAATGTCCCTTTGGACTACCTGGGGCAAGCAATACAAATGGGTCAGCTGGGGGCAAACAGTATGCATGGGAGGATGGCTCACTTGATTTTAGAGTGTAGCTTGAAGGGGTGCAATCCTGAGATGCCGAGGCTCTCAGCAGGGCTCCTGGCGGTTCTTGCTCGTGGACTTGACCATATGGATGAAGAAGTTGGTTTCTTTTACGAAGATAGTCACTCCAATATTCTAGACGCACACGGGATCGTTTACAAGTGCCACTATCGGAAGTCGGGACAGCTGAAGACCTTGAAGCGAATTATACTCGAGCATTTTGACCGGGGTATCCCTTCGACTGCTCTCAGGGAAAGTGGAAAGAGAACATAGTTCTTTTTATACGATCTGTGCCTTTGAACAACGACAGGAGCAATTAATTTGAGAAGTCTAAGGTGCAGTACGACTGCTTTAATCGGAGATCCATCTCGTGTGTTCCCATTCATTCTTTAGTCTGTTGTGCGTGGAACAATACGTTTTGCCCAAAATGAAGTGGATTTACAGTACCACAATGTAGTTTCTGCTTGCCTAAACACTCTCAAAAATTGGTCTGACTGACCTCACAATGTTGTAGGTCGTCGCTGTAGAAATCCTGCTAGGCGAAGCTGTCCATTACTGTGGCGTCGAATTGCGGTCTATGGGCTGTATGTTTGCAGAAATGGCCACGGCAGATCCGTTGTCTTTCGGTGACTCTGAGATTGTCCAATTCTACCACCGCGTCTGCTATGCATTCGGTCAGGCCTTAACAATCCTTAAGTTTAGAAAAACGGGGTAGGGGCAGTTTGAAGGAATAGCTAAGTCAAAATCGTACAGTCTAATCTGAGCAGTGATGATTTAAGAAATCTGTGGCAGATTTTTGCCCTGCTTTTTCCCTAGCCTTCTACAATAATTATAGTATGAGTCAGCATGATGGAGCGCATACTAAGGGGGAAGAAACTTGGGCTAGGAGAAGTTGTGTACTTGCCCTCACCCAAGAACATTTCTTTCCCACTCGATGACATTCCAAGAAATCCAAAGTATCATCTACTGCCTTTTCGTAATTTCAGAGGGCACGTTTTGCTCCTTTCCAGCGTGGCCGATCTTGAAACATGAAGTGACACCACAATAAAACACCCCAAGCATAATTCTACTCACCGCCTTAAGTTGGTCCGACATTTGGTTGTGACAGTTGCAAACAACCCTGTATGTGCCTAGGACGACAGAGGAGAAGCTTTCGCAGAACCAACAATTTTTTTCAAGTCAGGAAAAATCCGGAAGAAAGCAGTCTGAAATCGCGCAAAGTAACCGGAACGGAATCCGATTATAAGTAGGACATGACTAGTCGGTCAGAAATCGGTCTCTCCTTTCAAGCATGATTAGCCTCAAGAGATTTGCTCAATAGCGTCACAGGTGGAAAAGTGAGATAAATGAAATTGTTTGCACGAGTAAATCGTGGCACTATCCTCGCCCGTGTCCTTTTTCCCCAACCACCCTGCAAATGAATAGACCGATTAAGTTGCGACAAGGCTCTTACTTGGGCTATCAACGAGAATGCAGGACTAGGGGGACATGTACACGAGACCAACCACACCCCGGCCTACCCGACGTTGCGTCGAGCTCCCGGTTCGACTTTTGAATTCTTGCCTCTCATCTACGGGCCAATTTGTAGCAGCATAATTATTTCATAATTTTCAAAATAAGTAAAATTTCCATAGCCAATTTTTCAGAAGCTAAGCATTTTTTGTTCGGATTGAGTTTATCATTTAATTAACATCGATATTCTTGTACGAAAATTAATGTTTATGTTTTGCATGGTCAACTAGATGCTCTGTTGAAATGATTTGTCAAGGTAAATATCAGTCTCAGGAAATGAGTTTTTGACTTGGCATTGAGTTAAGTTCTTTGGAAGTAAAGTTATGAGTTTCTATTATTTTGCCAGTTTCTGATGATCAACCAACGCTAGCAACCCCTCCCTGGCTTCATTTAACAGCCTTCGGTAATTGGTTTGTTCTTTAAAGCCAAGCATATACTTATGTTAAAATTTAATCACACTTTTGTTATTTAAGAGTGATTCTGTAGTTGGTGGCAACGAAGACATTTAACCCTGGTCGTGTGTGAGCAAGTCGGATCCCCGGACTTTGTGTAGTATCCATGGATGTGCTACTATACAGCTTGTGTGATTATGATGACGATGTCTAAAAACCTGAATCCGTCTCAGCAGGGGCGATGAAAAGGAAGAGGAGGGTGTAGCGTCCCAAGAATCCCTTTAAGGTAAAAGAAGGCATAGTACTGGAGGTAGAATACATGTATTTCGGAAACAGAGGGCTTGGGGGCTGTTGGCACGGCCCAAAGGCCGAACAACCGGCCCAGTACAATAGGGCCACCCAAGTGACCGAAACCGGCAGTTCAAACAAACAAAGTATTACAGAGGGAAAGGAAGAATCACCTGCAGGAGTTTGTCTTGATTGACCATTCCGGCAGGGCATCCATTTGGCTATAAATAGGCAAAATAATGAATGAAAATAATAATTTTTGAGTNGATTGACCATTCCGGCAGGGCATCCATTTGGCTATAAATAGGCAAAATAATGAATGAAAATAATAATTTTTGAGTGTCGGAAAACTAATTTTAGAATTCCTTCCTAGTTTTGCTTTTAGTTACATTAATCTGAAACTTATCAGCGCAAGAGTTTCACTTGCCTTAATTTTCCGTTGGTCCTGTGACTAAACAAATAGAAACAGATTTTAAGTGCCATAATGCTTGAAATGGGGTATGGATAACCCTTAAACAACCGATCATAACCAGCGTTGTTTTTAACCTTCTTCTGAGCATTTTGTGATCATGTGGGACCACGATCCTTTAAATTATTATCTACCCAGAAATATCGGAGAAAGCTTGACAGAAGCATTCACCCTACCGTTCTAGGCAGCTAAAGGCCCTAAAGCAAATTAAACTTGAGCATTTCCTCTGAAATCCCCCTTCGACTGCTCTCAGGGCCTTTACACTTCTGAAGGAACCGGAATACCTGATTATTGCGGCTAAATCCCGAAATTTGCAGACCTTAACCAGCATGGAACATGTTACTCTAGGTTACTGCCGTCTGTACCAAATTTTTGGACATTCACTTGTGGATTTCAGGAGGGATTTGGGTTCTAATTATAAGAACACCGAACTGTCACCTTTGCTTATTTTTCACCTGGGTGACCATGTACCAAATGCAGCAAGCTCTTCGGTATTGCCACATGAGGTGCATTATCCACCGCTATTTAACACATCAAAATGTATCAATCGATGTTAATAGAAGTGTTACCAAGCTGGCTGATTTTGGCCCGCCTAAGCCTTTCGGTTACCCGCTTCTCACGTCGAATCATGGGGTAGTTTCTACTTTTTTCGTAGCTTTTTGAAGGATTTGGCTAAGTGATGTCAAAGTTATGTAGGTCGTCAGTCTGTTGTATCGCTCCCTTGAGATTCTGCTAGGCAACGCTGCCGATTGGTGTAGCGTCAA
The DNA here is from genome assembly GCA_001693075.2 of Taenia saginata. Taxonomy (NCBI): domain Eukaryota; kingdom Metazoa; phylum Platyhelminthes; class Cestoda; order Cyclophyllidea; family Taeniidae; genus Taenia; species Taenia saginata. Next base: position 93,727 of record LWMK02000178.1, read on the forward strand.
TGTGTGGTCTAAAGGCTGCATGTTCGTTGAAATGACCATGGGAGATCCGCTGTTTTGCGGTGACTCCGAGATTGGTAAACTCTTCCACTCATTCCTAACAAAGGGGATACCGACAGAGACAACTTGGTCCGACGTTACAAAGCTGCCTTATTATAACCCTGGATGGGTTCCTTCTTGGCACGCCAATAGGCTCTGCTCTCAAGAAAAGATCATGCGTGAAATTGATGCAAGGGGTCTTGATTTGCTGACTGTGAGTGGCCATCGCGCTCCATCCTTTTTCCATTCATTTCTTTTTGTCAATGCTATCCCCTTAAGTCCATCGCTGTTTCCAGGAATCAATGCAACTCACCGACAAATCAATTTTTGATATTTTTTTTGCAATATAATGCCGCTCTTAAGAGGAAGTGCTAGCTGGCATGTAATCACTAACCCACCTTTTCAAATAAATGTACAGCAGGCTCTATTGCATCCCGCTTTGCCAACCTTGACGAAAGTTCGCTGCCTGCCGTTGGTAAGGAGTACGTTGGCCTGCCAATTGGCAGAATTCCTCCGGATTTCTCTGAACTATTTGGTACTTTGATCACTACGAACGAGAGCGAGCTGTAAGGGGAGGACGAAGAGTGAAAGACGCAAATGACACCTCGAATAAGATGGTAGCTTCGGTTTCCTTCTTTTTGTTGGAAGATTTTTCAGCTCTAACATTTTGCCTTCCTGCTGGCTACTTAAGCTGAGAGTGATGTCTTCTGCGCTATTACTTGGTGCATCGACGTATCAGGTGTCAGTGGCTCGTGACAAGTTTATAAAGGGTAAATTAGGGAATCCGAAAACAGAGGAGTCTCCGACCGATAATCGCATTGTTAACAGGTCTACCGCCAAACGCTTCAACATCGTATTCATCATCAATCTCACCGCACACTCCTCTCTGCTCTTTTACTAATGCCAACTATTTGCCAGCTCCTGGTACCGTCACTATTATTGCCGTGCTTACTGCTCAGCAATGAGGGATTGTCCTTCATTTATCATTGGGTGTTGGAGTTAGTAGAGAGGGAGGGTATGCGAGCATTTTGTAGTGCCCTGTGCCATTGACCAACGACAGGGTCAGTAGTGTTGAGCCAGTTAGGGTGTATGATGCAGCTGTTTCGGCTGTCATTGTTGGAGTAGCAACATAGATTCGTATCCTTTCCTATCTGTAGCGCTCGGTACTGTATTTTGTGCAAAATGAAGCAGGTTTGGGTTACGGCTGCCTTGGTACTTATCCTTGCATCTGCTATGTGTTTGACCAGGCCTTCGCAGTCCACAAGTTAGAAAAATTTGGCAGAAACAGTTTACCAAAGTCAGCATTGCATTTTTGCTTTGTTTTTCTGGGACTTCTACTCTACTACTACTCGATTTGGCAGGTTGAGATGCCACAAAATTCAATGCGTTGTCTGAATCATTGTCGTAATTGTGGAAAAGAAAGTATGCTTCACTCTCTTGGTAGCCAGTGCTGAAAGTGTGAGCATACTTAAACAAATCATGTCAACCTCAACTGCTCTGCTTGATTATATGATTTAGTGCAACTGCAATTATGCAGAACATACTGTGAAATTTTTACGTCCTGTTACATTCGGCGAAATGTACGCATGCCTGCAACTTAAGTGAAAAGCAGACGCAACAGAAGGTTCCAAAATGTTCTATTTGATAGAAGATAAATAGATAGATAAATAGATAGGTAGGTAAATAGACAGATAGGTAGATAGATGGATAGGTAGATAAATAGATAGGTGAATAGATAGATCGATGCGGAAGACCTTGACAAAAAGAAGCCCACAACGCTTCCATAAACCTTTGGAAGTAGGCGATTACAGGTGTGAAATCATCGAAAGAAAGGCGCAGAAAATTCGCTTCTACTCAATATAAAAAGCCAGTAATGGTCCCAATTTCTCTTTAAGATCAATATGGCATCCAAACAACAAGCTTGGAGGAAATCGTGATATTTTAAAACCCACAAATCAAGACATGCTCAATATGGCATCCAAACAACAAGCTTGGAGGAAATCGTGATATTTTAAAACCCACAAATCAAGACATGCGCTCTGATTCGTACCTTCACTGCCGCATGTTTGAGGTGACCTTACTGCACTTTAAAGTGTGAGGTACTATGCTACTCATTACAAGCGATATTAGTGGCAGGTTGAGGCTATCGAATCACTTCGCTATCATCCGCGTGAAATTTGTAGTTGAATGGGGAGACGCTAGTCAGCTCAGTGCAGATATCAGGGGTTGAGTGAGGTGGCTAGCGATGTGTTATTCTGGCTAGTATTTCGTCAAGCCTCGAAAAGTTTGGTTGCAGTTGACGCTTTGACTTCGAAGGGATGTAGAGTTGTGTGGCCCAAGGCAAACTACCACCTTACGCCTCGACGGGCTATTAAGCCCTCCTAATTGACAGATTGTGAACCTTTACAAACAAGTGCTTTTGCATTCCTTTGGGGACGTTAGGTGGTTAATTTCTTAATTCCGGCTTGTGACTTCCTTATGGTAAGGGAGGAAGCGCTGGCGACGAATCCTCTTCCTAACCCTTCACTTAGTCATTTCCATCTATTCTCTCACCTTTACCCATTTACTATTAGGCCTAACGCCCATTTACTATTAGGCCTAACGTGGGATCCCCGATGGCGTGCGAAAAGACGCCATTACGTCCGTACGGTTCATGCATAACCAGCTTCACTTTTCCCTTTTTAACCGTCATAAGATAGCTTTTAGCAACGTCGCTACAACCTCCGCAAAACTTACCTCTTATTCATATGGACATAGATTTACTGCACTTACTTACTATCAAGTAAAAATTTAAACAGAGCATTTAAGATATGAGGAGACAGTGGACTGCCTCGTCATCGCTAATTGGCAGCCAACTACAGTAAACACGTAGAAGAAACCATCTTATTGCATGGCCAACTCGAACATAACTAATATAATGCACTTCGTTTGGCAACCAGTCACACAAACCTTCTAAAAGTGCAACTCCAAGGAGCCATTAATTTGGCCCTTCTGTCTACAGCCATGCTTATTCTGTAATGATTGACAAGGCTTCTTTGCGTTTCAAAAGGAATTTGTACTTTGCCATAATTAGCAAGTTTGCATGGCTTTTGAAGGAGACGACACGCAGGAACCACTAGTGCATTTAAATGCATAGGTTGCTAGACTATCTACCCGTCTTTAGCTTTAGGAGGTTATTAATGGCTAAAAGTGCTTTCGCTTCGCGACTTCAAGTAATCTCTGTAAATTGCAGTGGCACAAATTAAAAGGTTCCGCTACAGAGTAATGTAAAACTTGAGTTTATTTCACAAATTACAGTTATCAGTTGACGGTTGTGTTTTGCTTAGTAGGCAGTTTAGGCTTCAACGATCCCACGTATGAGTTCAAAGATCAATAGGTGACAAGACGAAAAGCTGGGTTCGAACAAGAAAGACGCTGCGCTTCATTTACTTGCCATCTCGATATAAGTTTGACCGGCATTAGGCCATGGCCGCTGGTCGGCTTCGACGTACGTTCAAAGCAGTACTTCTGCAAAACAATAATTAAGGTCAGCAAGCTGTGGTTTGAGCAATGCTTTGGTTGAGAAGCTAAAATAGGACCAAGTTCAGCATTGTATGACATTTTTACGTCGTACTGACATAAAACTGATTAGCAACGAAATTCGGCTGTTGGTAATCTTCGGTTCGCTTTCAAGGCAGTTCTCTTAAGCAGCAATGATAAATCGAGCACACCGTCTTTGCAATGAGTGCTGCTTTGACGAAAAGCATGAAGTAGAACGAAAAGGCTACTGCGTCGCACATGTTTAACGTTTCACTTCATAACTAACCGGTGTAGACCATGGTTGGTGGGCTTCTTTGGTAAACATGTTAGGTAGCTCTTTTATAAACTATCATTTTGACACATTAATCGTGTTTTACCTCACGGGTTAAAGTTTTGCGTGATAAAGAACGGTCCAGAGGCTGCCTACACACTCGATTCGAAATTAATAATAATGGCTGGATTGTCTTCAGTGGTGAGGCTCTTTTGTGAGTGGAATAAACAACTACAAGCGGACGAGGTGAAGACGATAATACCTCTACCTCTCAGTATGTTTTCGCGTGACTAATAGTGATCATCTGACCATCACACACTCCACTGTTTTCACGTGACTAATAGTGATCATCTGACCATCACGCACTTTGCATAGAGCTTCAAAGTAAATTTGCACCTAGACGCAATCATCTCCTGTCAAAAACCATATCCTTATGGCGAAGATTTCCCTTCACGAGCCATTTCTCGTTCTGCAGTAGCGATGAAATTGCACCCTAGCTCAGCAATAATCCTGACGCAGTGGTGCATCAAACCTCGGCCCAATTGATCGAAACGTAGAGTAGTGTGAGGATTTGCATAGCCTTCGTAGCTGTGATTGTATGCGTCGCACCGTCAGCGGAGTAATAATACGACTCTAGTGCTACGACCAAAGGCATACAACAGGAGTGCTGCTCGGATGGCGGCGCACACCGATAGTGGTGGAATCTCAAGCATGACCTGACTCATCTTTCCATGATTGGTTTCAGGCTTAAACGGAGCCTTATTTAAAAGTACTATGAGCTCCTTGGGTGACATGCACATTTCGCTGTAGCAGGTGTGATGGTGGACCTCCAGACATGGTCCATGGTGGGGAGAATAAGGTGCAAGTCGCAGCATCAACAGCGAAGGCAGACTTGCACTGATCAGGCACGTTATCTATCACTGCATTGGTGGTGTATTCTTCCTCTTCAAGAAATTTGTGTTTTTAATGTGATTGTATATCCACAGGCGCGTAATTTAGCAATTGTCGCCATTACTGACAAGGTGTTCAATTTTGGCACTTCAAGAGTGAACGAATGAATGAATGGAGGATTGCATCGGCTGCAATTAATGCGATTGATGAAGGCACATTGTGAGGAGGATACCACCTGGTTCGTAGTTGACGGAGGGTTTTATGCATTTAATTCGACCTTGCCCACATCATGATGCGTGGTATTAAAGATGCAACAGAGGGGGCTCAATTGAAGACCTCCATTTGAGCAAGTGTCTCGATATTGCTTTACGGACGGCATACGCCCCATTGCAGTTGTCTGCAGAATCGCGAAGCGCATTCAATTGACAGTCCGCATTTGATCTGCTCCTTTTAACGATGGTCAGTTCTGTTGCATACTTTTGGCCCATTCATGCACATCTTTCATTTTGGTTCCAGCGGATTTCGTTGCATCACTGCGTTGCTCTCAGTGCTGATCATGCAGCAGCCTTTACAGCGGCACGCATAAAACGTCGAGTCGACAACAAGCAAATGTGTGAAAGTAAATGTCAATGTTTATTCTGTGTCACTTCCAAGGACTGAATGGGCAACAGAATAAATAAAAATCGCCTCTTCATTTACCACTCTGCGTCCATTTGGAATCGGCAGCTTAGGTGGCAAATGAAATTTGGCGCCTATTGCAAANAATGTTTATTCTGTGTCACTTCCAAGGACTGAATGGGCAACAGAATAAATAAAAATCGCCTCTTCATTCACCACTCTGCGTCCATTTGGAATCGGCAGCTTAGGTGGCAAATGAAATTTGGCGCCTATTGCAAAGCTTAGACTAAATAGAGGTGAATGATTGCTACAATACCTTCCTATACTTCAACTTGGCAGCCGCGATCAGGAGTGATGTCAGCCGCAGATACATTTATGCCTTGTTACAGAGAAAGCCTTAGCTTGCTAGTCAGAGGATAGGTTCCTCTGCAGAGCGGATGATTTAAGAGGCATTGGTGGGGTTCTTACACAATCTGCTGCTTATCGTTCGCCCAAGTAGTGGCATCATCTGCATTCAAAGCCTCTGATAACTCGCAAAATATCGGGTTATTATCGCTCTCAAAATGGAAGATTAAAAGAAAACCTGGCGAAGGCTGATGAAGCGAATTTCATAAGCCTATTGAAAGCTAATGATGGTGTCATTCAACTAACGTCTTTGAGGGAAACCTGGCTGAAGCTGATGAAACATATTTCATAAGCCTCTTGAAAGCTAATGATGGTATCATTCAACTAATGTCTTTGAGTTCTTCGCTTTTCTTGCTGCAATATCTAGCTTCCTTCTGCTTTTATCTTCGTTTCCTCTGCTTCCAACTTTTCTTCCGTCCTCGCCATCCCCACCGACCTCACCTCTGCATCCGCCTCCACCTCCACCTCCATACTCTTCTTCACATTCACCAACAATACTTCACCTTTCCTTCCATTCTTTTTGACTTTTTTCTTCGCCATCTCCTCCGCCTTCGCCAATGCCTCTATCTCTGCTCTCATTTTTATTCCACCTTATCATTTTGGTGATAATCTCCATTCACCTTTCTCCTCGTTCCCACTTTCTCCCTCCTTCTCCTCCTGCCCTTCCCCCTTCCGCTCATTTTTGATCTTATTTTTCTTCCATGTTATCCTATCACCTTCACTAATGCTGAGTTCCACCTCCTCTCCGTTGTTTACCTCCCTTGGTTTCCACTCACCTGGTCTGCTTTCACCCTCAAACAAGCACACTCCAATAAAGTGCATGCATTTGGGTGTTTCAGGTGTGCGTCCACACAAGTGTTCGCCTTCTACACAAGACCAAGTGTCCGTAAGCCAGAAGGAGTTAGAGGCTGTAGCGGCGCTCCTCCCAACTAGTTGCGTCTCTTTCCTTGAGTTAGGATACCACTCGGACGAATAAACATTAGCACCCTCAAAATGCTCTGCTATCTGAACAGGGTGTGTTCCAGGAGGTAGGAAAATTAAAAAAAACAAAAGCGTCACAAGACATTCGCAGCCTCGTCATCTTAATGAATGAAAAGGCACGCTACAAAGTGACAACATGCGACGCTGAAATGACGTGCGTTCATGGGTTACTCGTCCTTACCAAAAGGAGGTACTGAAACCAAAAGGGAGGGATTGGAGTCCCCTTCAACGATGCGACTACCCACGACTTGGTGATAGTCATCACTCCACTTGAGAGTATCCAAAGGACAAACAGGTTGGGGCATCACTACAACATGTGCAAAAGCTCGTCTTGTGGTTCGTGCTCTCACACTTCTGTCACCACACCAACGCCACCCTACTCAATCCACGCACGCCATAAAATATGGAAATCTGTTTGCTCATCATTTCAGTGCTTTGGCAGATGCAGTAAACAAAGTAAAAGTGCCATCAAACACTACATAAATGGTGCGCAATGTAGGGATAAAAATGAGAACATAGAAGGCAAGGCCACACTTACGGAATTGCTCAGCTCCTTTTGTGTAACAAAATGGGCCAGTAAACTGAATAAGTTCATCATTTTCTTCTTCTCCCTCCTCTTCTGTGTAAAAAATATCCTTAATGTCTTCAATGAAAAGCGGTTTCCTTATCGCACATCACTCCGTTCATCAGTCTGGTTTCCTGGCCAACGCCAGACTCTACTTGGTTAATCAGATGAGATCTACTTGCCACAGAACTGGCAAGATATCGTCGATTCGAAACAGGCTTCACTTTTACACGAAATGATTTCGTACTGTTTACCGTAACCAATTTGCAAAATTACAGCAATGCAATTGAAGATTCACACACGTATTTATTTCTATGGAGTAGCCTGAGTGCAATGAAAAACACCTGCGTCGTCTGCGTCATCTGCTTACATTCCCCCATGAATACCACACGAAAGTGTGAGTCGTCCCCTCCCCTCATCAATGTGACAAGTGTTGTCACTTTCTCGTCCATACGGGNAATGTGACAAGTGTTGACACTTTCTCGTCCATACGGGAGAGACAATATCAAGGTCCCCACTTAGCAGTCCTCACATTGAATACATTGCGATTGCGACTAAAGCAAGCTCATGACGACGAGGTGGCAAATCCTCTCCACGACTTCTAGGCCGTCTGACGAACCCATTTGCATACTCACTTCTCATGTGCAGTCACCAAAGATGCTTGAGAAACTACTTAAAAGCTACTGCTTCAGCGCTAAACGTATACTGATGACTGGATAAAGAGGTCCGTGCTAATTGTCTGTGAGCAAGTGGTCAAAGCTTAGCTTGACATTAGCTATTAGCTAGCAACCTCACATATAGGGTAATTTGTAACAGAATCGTTAACTGCTCATCCCTACAAGGGTTGAGTTCTTCTGTGTACGCTAACGAATCTCATTGTGGAGGTGGGGGCAATAGAACGATGGATTTTGTGGGCTTTGGTAAAATTGTTGAAAGTGAAGTCGGTGAAGCCATGTTACGTAGGCTAATAATCTCCTTTCTGTGGTGTGGCATGTGAACCGTTTATTTAGGGACATTTTAAATAATGGGTATTGCTTGAGCTGAACAAAAGCTGGTTGATGCAACACATTAGAGCAATGCTATCAACTCTCCCTAAAATGAATCCTTGGTGACTTGACGCACCCATGTCACATCTTTTTTACGCTTTATTAAATCTTCGTTTGATTCTAGTGGAATCAAAGTTAGAACTTCATTTTTCCTAAAGCTTCAAAATCCCGTTCTGTTTGGGGTAACGAAGGCAGGAGGACGATTAATTTAAAAGGGCAGCAATTACTATCAACGTTAAGCTAATGCATTCAATTGATTTTTCTTTCCGAGAACTGGTTGTCGTGCGGTTCGGCTTAAGTTTTCACTTCCATATGAAGTCAGCTACGAGACAGTCAACGACATACAAGAAAACTTTGAGATTGTTTGCTGTAGGCAAATATCCTCTTTGCCGTTGTGAGTCCTTAGTATGGGAAAAAAAATTCGGCTTAGTTAATTGTCAGATAAATGATTGGTGGTGTATAAATTGGCGTGGGCTATCTAAGGTGCTAATGACGTCCATTGGGTTGCGCCGTCTATAACTAAGAATGATATCAACGCTGTGTCCGATTGGCACTCAGTGAGAAATTTAATTACGGATGGTAGGCCAGCCTATGTGCTGCTTTCAGCAACGTGTCCGCGCATTGTTATTTGCGAACAGATGTGTATTCCTCCATAACGTTTGATTTGCAGGCGTTATTTGTGGTTGGGTTTCGGTTATTATCCTCAGCTTGGAGTTGAAGTCTACTCATTTGTACCTCATTGGAAATGTTCTCATCTGGTCAGTTGCTTTTATTTGACGCCTCCAAATTGTGTCAACTATTCAATTCTACCTCGCTGTAGCCTGGCTTTCCTTAGAGACGAGGAATGCAACGCAGCAAAAGCAGTGACTGACATCTAATTGTTAAATCAACACCTCTACCACCTTTAGCCTTCCCATACGGTACCGCAGCCACGGCTGTCAACGTGGGTCTCGCCGATGGCTCCTTCGACGTCTCTGCCTCCGTCTGCCACTGTATCGCACTCTGTGCTCCCACAGGCACCACATCCTCTGCGAAAGCGCGTAGTCAGTGCGTCTTTGACCCCGTGTCTTTCGTTGTTTCCATTCTACCGAACGCTCTATTTAGTGATATCATACCCTCTAGCTCCATTTCTTTGCTCCTTTTTGTTTTGGGTAGTGCAGATGCATGATCTTGCTGATGAGTATCGGCCAAGGCTACTGCTGAAGTGTTGATGACTCTTGTTGCCCTCTAATACGAAGTCGCTGCAACTGACGATGGTTCTGCTACTCTCGCTGCTTCCTCGTTGCCTACCGGTGGGGTCATGGATTTGGTTGCGCGGAGTCTAAAGGTGGCGAGACCGCTCGTACATGTGATTTTTGTTACTCGTTGACCCCTTACAGAAAGGAATGGGACGGGAAATTACGGTTGTTGATTTATCTTAAGCGTAAGTCTTCTCTTTTATTTTGCAGATGCTGTTTTCATTCAAATTTGGCCCATTTTTCCACCCGACCATAACATCCATTTGACCTCATATTTCCTTTGTTGACGCTGTATAGTAGTGCCTGTTCTGCATCGGAAAGGTGACCCCGCCCAGGCTACACTTTCACAAATAATTGTGGGCTTTATTGGCTACGATTTCAAACAATTGTGCTGCTGTCCTGTCGTTGAATGCAAGGAGTGTTTTGCTATTCCGATTAGGTTGATTGGGCTGGTTGAACTCCACCTCGCTGTGTAGGCATAGGCGCTGGACATGTCCTTATCTGTGACTAGGTTCTTAGGGTAGGCTAAATGTGCGCCTCTTTGCTTCGTCGAAGCGATTTTTAAAGTAAGCATTTTTCAGAATTGATTGGATCTCTTCATTACGAAGAAGCTAAAACACAAAAGCATTTAATTTATGCGCCATAATTTGATCGTCAAGATGACTTTTCCTGCGTTGAAACACAAAAGCATTTAATTTATACGCCATAGTTTGATCGTCGTGGTTACAGTTTTCTGTCATGCAGGCGTACCCCAGCAGCTGCAAATTTGAGGAACCGTGCTTCTGTAGCTGCTATCCTAAATCTTGCAGGTGGGGCCTACATCCGTTTTACCATTGTGCAGTCAAGTGCTCCATTTGTAATGCGGTTAGGATCTGTTCATGTATGGGTGCAGCCATGTTGGCGTTGCCACTGGTGACATTTCATCCTCCTTCTCCACCTGCTTCTTCTGACAATCAACAACCAGCTGCTTTTCCTTGTCCAATTGCTAAATAATTGGTGAATTAGGAAAAGATGTGACAGAATAGATGGTAATACAGACGAAGCATCAGGAAGGGGTGATGGGTCCTTCACCGTAGAACTGGTATCCAACGTTAACAGAGAGGAGTAAATGGTCGTGAGTTTGTGCTCACCACAATGTGTCGAAGCTGAAGTGGTATGCAGTGGGGTGACTGTGTACTGTTGAGGAGTAATTTGGATCACAGCTGGAAACTGTGGCAAATGAGTAGCATCAAACTGCTGCTACACCTTATTCAAGAGAACAACCTAAGTTGCGTAAGTGCTTTTACTATTGACATGAGGGCTACTTCCTATCACCCTTGAGTAGAATGGAGTTGAATGATTAGCTAAATACAGCTGTTACATCCCACAGTCATAATGAAGGCTATTAAGCCGCCAGTAATGAAAGCTATTAAGCCGCCAGACTAGCTTTAATGGTAAGTGTCGACCCTGACTCGACACCTATTGTACGCTCGCATCTGCAAGAGCATATGGTTTTCAAATCCAGTCCTATTGATTTCCTCAAAGTCATCCGATGAAACAAGCCAGCAAGCCAGCAAGCGAGGAGGTCATCAATTAGGTAGTCAATCGACACAATAAGCTGGAATTGTCATATGAGCTGTGACTATCTTGCTGAACGTTCTACGCCTCATGACTATGAGCGTCATAGTGAAAGCTCTGACGGCACTGGAGATGCAGCGGATATTTGCCCTCATCCACTTCCTCTTCGCTTATCAACAGTGGATTCGCACTCACCGCCGAGGCCAGTGGGTTAGGCGTATTGCCTGACCACAGTGGAAAATTGTGGTTGGTAAGATTCACTTTGTGACTCCTTAGATACTTAGGCAGGGAAGACGCGTTTTCCACCTCACCGGTGCCTCCAATCTACTCCCTTTGCAAGAGATTGCTCACCACACTCACGTCATTCACTTTTGCCCTTGCAGTCGCCATTGACATGAACGTGGAGGACGCTGTTGATGCCCTCGCCAAGAACGCCGATCTTGGAGTTGGCCCTTGCAGTTGCCATTGAAATGAACGTGGAGGACGCCGTTGACGCCCTCGCCAAGAACGCCGACCTTGGATGCTCTGCCACCACCACCAACTGCAGCATCACTCACTCAACGTAGGTCCCCATGCTAAAGTGAATTATCGACCTCTACTTCTGTCTCGTTTTTGCCAAGTTCTACAACCATCTGTTCTTCCATTTTTGCTTGAACAGCAACAGCGGACGCGAAATCGGAAATTGTGAAGCACAAAGCAGGTGAAGAGGGCGGAAGAGTGGGATCAGGAGAAGGAGGCGGTGAGGGTGAAGAGGATGTGGAGGAGTTTTCACGGTGGAGGCGTTGCCACACCAATGGGGAAACGAGAAAGTTCTAGTTAGGCTTTACGTTCTCCGCGTTACTGATGTCTGGCAAAGCGCGGAGAGCAGTACAACCTTATCCTCCATCGGCACGGAGAAGCAACGCAACGACAGAGAGAGCTCGACGCTTTTAGCCAATGACCGTCTGCCTTCATTCTATTGGCGACTGCTTCTGCGTGTGCGACTGAAGAGAATGTTTTGCTGTCGCCTTAATACAAGTTGTGATTAGAGTCCTTGTTCCTGTAATTGTAGTCCACTGTTTGTTGCTCAACGAAGTCTTGTTACATCTGAGTGAGATGTGGATGACGGTGCGATGGATTGGTGGTATCAGACGACATTTAAGCGGGTGGAGGAAGAGGCGAATGTAACAAACAAGCCATCGGAGAGATCGGCAGGCATGCTTAAAGACAGGCAGTCTTGTAGATGAATAAAAAACGTGGGTGGTGGTACACCTTTATAGCATTTGGCGAATCCCAAAATGGCAATGCAAAATAACGGATTGGTAATGTTAACCGCGATGCATAGACCGTACGCCATCTGTCGAATGAGAAGCTGCATGAGAAATGTGCGCTGAAACCAGGTAGGATGCAACTGCATCAAATAAGTCAATTTTTGGGGTCGATCGACGAATTGGAATGTAGCGAAATGTATTGGTGCTGCCAGATTCTGCAATCTGAAATACCCTTCATTTACATGCAACCAGTCGGGTGCTTGCTCGACCAACTCATGCAGAGTGCATTCCATGGTAGGGGAGATGAGCAACAGTGTCGAGTTGCTACTTACTTGAAGGTGCTCTCACTCCTACGGATATCTAAATCTGTGTCCTCTCACGGTCAACCAATGAGTAAATTGCAGGCTGTTTACCCTCTTGCGCATTGAGACCTGCCACATAATTGTCCAGATTTCAGTTGTATTGCCACTGGCAATATGACGAGGGTTGAATTTCATTTTGAGTCATGCACTTGACCACCACTATTGGGAGTAGTGCAAGCGGCCATCCGACCAGGCTGAGGCAACCANATGCACTTGACCACCACTATTGGGAGTAGTGCAAGCGCCCATTCAACCAGGCTGAGGCAACCAAGCTTGCTGCGCCTTCAGCCTCTCAGGTGTGCACTGCAGCCCAGAGGCAGAGCTCATTACGCGGCGACATGCTCTCGCAGGTGCCTGTGTCTCGTCTGTTATTTGACGGATTACCTTACGCTCTTGATGACCACAGTCAGGGTGCAATTGGTAGTGCAAGTGTCAACGGTGTCTTTGAAATCCAGTTTACTCCCTTCTAAGGTTAATTCGTCTGTTCTCCTCGAAACCGTTCCCACGTGCTGCTCCAATTCCTTGCCCTCCACACCCATCCACTCACCCACCCACTTGGGAGTGACAGCACGAGGTAGAACATCAAATAATCTCATGTAATTGCCAGCGTTCATTAGTGTTAGCAAATGGTGATGGAGTACTTATTTGGGTGTGGGATTGAAGCAGCAGTAGAATAGAAGCAACCTGCGACATTGCAAATAGACGCATGTGCTCATTGACACGCTGATTCTGTTTGGTTTAGCACAAAAATGCGATTTTGATGACATCAGTAGTATTGGTGCGCATGCGCTTATAATTCATCAATTTCGATCAGCGGAAAGAAGGCTGTGTACTTTGTCGATGTTCTCCAAATCGTCAGTCATCCGTGCATCCATGATGGGGAAGTTGAGTCTAATGACCTGTGCCTCGTTGCTGGTGCGAGGAGGGCGGTGCGTTCTGCTAGCTGGAAAGCCTGCTTATCACTGCTTGAGCGTATAACTGTGATGGTGGCATAATCGTTGGCACTTTATGCCCATTCGCTTTCGTTACTTGGCTTTTATTCATTTGCTGTTCAAGTTGAACTTGGATTGGGGCTGCACTGCCTATCCTGTCTGTTATCAGCTTCTTGGATGATGCTGGGTCACAGCATGCTGGACTTGATTTCCATTACTTTCCTTACGATGTTTTGTAAGCAATTTTGACCTCTCCTGTCTAGTTCCTGCCTCACCTACTAATCATGTTAAAAGACCTGTGACTGAGGTGGCTGTTAAGCAGTGAAGGGGTTCCGTCGGTATTTCTCTAGTCAGCCTCTACGGCATGGATTAATAATAGCAACCGTCGTTCTATAAATGACCCATCGATTCACAAAGGCGTAAGTCTTTGAAGTGGCATCTGTCTTGGCCACGTACTTCACATGGTGTCAAAAGGTGTCTAGCGCATATGTGGATTGGCCCAACCTGTAGGCGTTCATATTGAAGTGTATGAGCTCATTGCAGTCTTTTTCGATTAATCGAAAGTTCTGAGGTGCTGGTCGTTGTAATAGATAGGCTGCAATGGTTACAATATACCGAACATGAGAATGCTTGATAGGTTGCTGGAGTTCAACAGCTGTTCTGTTGACCATGCTACAGGAATCGTTTGTCACAGACTTTACTTCCTGCAGCCTTCGACAACACGGAAGGTACCAGATTCGACTTCAGTTCTTTCACTCAGTTGCTGGTTTAGAACCTTCACCGGTTCATGGCTTGGCTGGGTGCATGCACATCCTCGGATCAAGCAAAAGCTTGCTCACTGGGTTGTCACAGTGCAGATCATTTTGGCATACTGCTCTTTCTGAATCTGGTGTATTTGCCTCAGCTCATATCGCCGCCTCTGCCTTGGTTCTATATCGCTCGATTTGTTTAAGCGATCCTTTGTGATATTTTTTTCAAGACGAGCATTAACTCGCCCCTTCTGCTTCTTGCACAGCACTGCCAGTGCATTCACCAACACCTAATCTTTTCGTAAGAGCAGTGGCGACTGGATCTCGGCTAATCTATGTCCTGATTAATCCAACAGACTTTGGTGCACGACAATGACCTTGCTTTGCATCGATCACCCAGATTTTATGCCTCTTGATGGTTGGGCTGAGTGATTGCGTGGCAGATCGGTTGGCTTATGCTAGGATTTTCAACTCGTTGCGATTGAAGCCCCTCGCCAGTACGACCTGAGGAGGTTCGTTAATCTCCTTTTATTAATCAGCCGCCTGCCCTTGCTATCGATGGCCTCCAACTTGGCATTCCTAGCCATGCTCGCACCTCCTCTGGTAGCTGATAGTCCTCAGCTGAAGGGAAACCTCTTGCTACCCAATTCCTGACCACTGCAGCACATTGCACCAAACACTTTCTCTACTGAGCTGTCACTTGCCCCACCAAACTCTCCAAACGCTCATTTGGAAGGCTTTCCTACAGGCAGAATTCCACCCCATTCAGTGAGAAGCAAAGTGCCTTGGAGCGATGCCACCATCGCATCAATTGCACCAATCTTCCCGACTGACCCAGAAGAACAAAAATGAAAGATGGACGGGTGCCTTCGAAATGACCAACAATTTAATAATTCGCCAGTGTAACGTGTTCGGCAAACTACATCTATGCTTTCATCTCCCAAAGCATTTCAAAACATCAGATTCCGCGGGTACCTTAGCCACCGATGAATAGAGGGTTGCATGACATTGCGATAGAGATCAGATCGCAGATAATCACAATCACACCTGCCACCAGTGCCATTGTCCCCTCATTTTTCCGTATCCGAACTTCTCACATCGGATCAGCAACTTTCAGTGGGCGGAAACACTGCTCTACTGACTCATTAGCAGTAGTCGATTAGTCCCGCCTAGTCTCCAGCACTGCCATCGGCGCTGAGATGTAAATGGTAGAGCAGATGAAAGCACTTCCATGGGTTGACCGAAATTGGTAGTCCAAGTGGAAGTGTTAGTGGCAGGAGAAGGAAAATGTAAGTCATCCAACAAATGATGAGCTTGCTTGGAGTATGTGAGCGAGCCCATCTTCTGGGCCAAGTATATGTCAACCATCACATTGCATAGATGGGTTCGCCTGTCACACACGTGCATCGCATTTAAGGAAAAGGAGTGAAGACTAGCAAGTAGGAAGGGGAGGAAGTGCATTAGGCAACAACCCATGTTCTGTCGGGATGGCTATACGATTCAGCCCCCAATTCCGGAAGAGATTGAGAGTAAGCGAGAGGGAAAATGCGGTGGTTTGGTCAGTATTACATCAGCACAGATTCTGATCATGCCTAGTGGTAGAAGTGCACATCTCGTGTGCATTTCCATGGCATTCAGACTGCTGCGCCCTCTCATACGTTATCCATAGTGAACGACGCAGACGCCTTCATTTTACGGCGCTTGACGTTCAGTACCACCACGTAGCACAATTCAGTGCTTGGGGACAGAATGTG
>LWMK02000178.1:110688-147254 GCA_001693075.2 Taenia saginata
CTTTCNAGCCCACCGACATTAATGCGGAGAAGTCACGAATTCCGGCACCTGGATTCGCGGCGTACTGTGGAGAAAGGTTGCCACCACTGTTATGTCCCATAGTGACACCACGGCAAACGCCTTTTCCAAAGGGCTCTTTCTGATACAAATCACGCGGCGCATGCAATTCGATTTCGCAAGAAGATTTCCACGAGCTACACTAATCGCTTCGCCATTACTAAGGGGCAGAAACCGAGTAGCGTTCAATTTGCAGATTTGAGAATACGCATCATAATCATCCTCTTAGCTCTTCGTGTAGCCACCCCGTATTAGTAGTCATTTGATGGTTTAAAAAACCACCTTCATACTCGGACGAAGATCGTTTTAAATGCTGCTAGGCAGAGGTTGGAGCCGTATTCCCTATCTCAACCAACTTTGGCGTCGAATGACGCAGTAACATTACTCAAGTCTCATCGAATCGCCCCGACAGTGAGCACGCTAAGAGGAGAATCGTGAGCCATCAACTCCCATTGTCTACCCACCTATCCTTCTGCCTATCTACCTGTGTGCAAGCTACGTGAGATAATGCAGATGAAACTTCATCGGAAGGGAGGAATTGGTCGAGAGAACGAGAAGACGATTATTCTGGTGCACTAAGTCGATCACATTGGACTGGAGCGTCTAGAAGCGCTCTGAGGTAACGGTTCACTTTACCTAATTATATTTCTCCCATCTGTCAAAATCAGCGACGATGTAAGCACCAATTTTCGGGATGGTGTGCAAACTGTAAGTCACGTCTGAACGACTGCCAGAGATGACTTGACGACAGCTGCCATGGTGGCCATCCGAGAAGACTGTTTGAATATGGTGTGGCTGAAGCCACTTTGTCTTTTGTCAGTTGCGTTCCCTAAGACGGGTGTCGTGCAATTTGAAGCAGCCTGTTCAACACCGCATTTGATGAGCATGGAGGTTTCATTGGATTGAAGGGCTTTCACCAACTCCTTCCTCACTGTAGGAAAGAGGAGACAACCAGGCGTTTCACAATGTCCGGACGGCATTGTTGGCTTACCGGGTGGGTCTAGGAGCAGTTTTAGGTGTGCCAGCCTAGGCACATCACGCAGGTCAGTGGGTGTGCCAATGGTTTTAGATCAGAACTATCCCCTTTCAGGAGGTGAGTCAGGCAGCCCTGTGATGCGTGGGTGACAAAGATGAGGTGCGAGTAGAGTCGCGATGTGTAAAATGCAAATTACCTGAGTGTAGCTGTGTAGTAGAAGACGGGAAGACTCGGAAGACGCATTCCACCCATTTAAACTCAATTCCGTATAAATTGAGAAAACCACGCCCTAGCGATGGACAGGTGACCTTAGATCACCCCAATTTTGTTGCTTCTCACAAGCGGAGTGGATATGATGGGGATCCCCAGCTGAATTACCAATGCGCTCACTACCCACTTAACGTCACCCGTAGGTGTTAATTTCAGCAGCCTTTAGCACCTGTCTGGTTGGGTTTTGAGCTGATGAACTGCGCACACCTCGGTCATTGTTATGAAACGCCGTCATTCAGTTTTGCCAAGTTGAGGTGTGTTTACGGGATCTTACCACGCAGCGAAAAGGATCTATAATAATGAACCCTTCTCATGGGTAGGTTTTGTGGCACTGAGTTTTCCTGTGAAGAGGGGCATTGGACACCTAACCATCTAGATTACTAGTGTTGTCTGTTACTGATGCCGTGGGTTTAATCCACACCTCCGAACTGCATCGAGTGGTGGGAAGTGAAACTTTAAGGCGATAGTTGGGTGTGCAGCATACAAAGAAATCACAACTGACAGCTGCGTCCGTTGTGCACCACAAACGCCCGCGCAAAAGAGGCATGATCTCCAACGGCTGATGCGCAGTGTACTTCAGGAGTGTGGGGACGTGAGTGAACGAGGAAGTCATCCGGNCTCTCCGTCACGTTTCCATTGCTCCGCATTGATCTTCACAGACTCCAGTGTCTGTTGAATCACCCGTGGACAGGGTACGTCGTGTTCTTCGAAAAAGGTCTGGGGAGATTTGCAGCGAATTGTGAAACCTTGTCTGAGCTTGACAAGAAAGCATTCAGAAGGGAGGATGGCACTTACCTCGATTTCGTTGTAGCGCTCTTCCGAAGCGAAACCGGCAGCACTGCCCTAGAGGTGGGATAAGGCAAATAGGTACCTCAGAACAAGAGAAATCAAAGTTCCTGCGTACCTGTCGTCTAAATGAATGCTACGTAGGAGAATAACGAACAAGATGCGCGGCTCAGTTAGAGAAGGCTATCCGTAATCCCGAACCAAGCCATCAATTCATCAAACTGCACAAATTCATTCGCTTCGGGAGAACCCAAAGACGTGCTAGCCTTCTTACCCTTTCAAAGCACTCCGACAAATCACCCCCTAGTCTACTGATCTACTTTTATTTCTCTCTTGCACACAATAATGAAGTAGTTCTTACTCTGTTCAGCCTACCTTAAGGACTCGGGCGAGGAGGTGCGAGGTGCCTAGATCCTCGGACAGTGTTGGGAAGCGACCTCGCACGAGTTTCCACAGAGCTCGTCGACCACCCGGAGACTCGGTGACCCCCAGCAAGAGGTGGAATCGGTCCTGCTTGCGCACACACTCCATGAAGGTTAGATCGAAGATGCGCCCGATAATGTCGACATTGGTGGTGGCGCCAAGACTGGAAGGAATGCGAACGCGCTCGTCGTTCATGGTCGACTGAGTGAGCAGCTGGTAGAGGAGAAGAGGAAGTCGCTGACTCTGCCCATTCCTTCCGGCAGTTCGTCCCTGATCTTCACATTACCCCAATTCGGCATCTGCTTAATCTAGTTGCCCAATCCTCACACTTGTCTGCTGCCCACAGAACACCATCCAGTCTACGCCTACAACCCCATTCTCCACATTCACTGCGTGCACCACATTTCCTCTTGCATGGGGAAGGTGTGACATGGGGAACTCCACCCAAGTAAAGAAGCAAACAATCGCGCTCGCATCCTTTTAGCATTAAACATACCATCCCAACTCTTGACTCCCTGCACATCCCAACCAGCCTTTCCATCCAACCAGCCTAGATGAAAGACGTCCACCTTGGAAGAGCCGACAGGAAAGCCACCCTCTACTCTGCCCACTCCTCCGAACCTCTTCAAGACCTCACTCCTCAGGCCAAGATGCACATGAAGTCAATTCCACCAGCATCGGCTCCGTGAAAGCGATGGCAAACACTCAACCACAATTGGCTTGCATTACGAAACCCAAGATGTTGTAGCGTACCTTCCTCTGAGGTTGTATTAGCAGCAATGCAACCAGCACAACCAATTAAAAGCCCTCCACCACCAAAACTAACCCACCTCCAAAAGTTTCCCAAACTCCTCAACGCCACCGTTGCGCATGCAAATGGAGTAGATTGCAGCCCTAAGATCTGGTGAGATACGTTCTGACTGGTTTGCTGCATCCTCATCCCCAGGTGCAGAGACCACAGCTGCATAGAGGGTGGATGAGTAGGAAGAGTGCGTACAGTTTGCAGAGCTTCTGAGTAGCATAGCTTTTGAAGGGCATAAAAGGGTTTCTAATGAAGTAAGTAGTGAAAATTGGAAATGCTAAAGCGATATGAGCTTCACCCAAACAATGCTGAGATGGTTCAGAGTTTACATAGCACTCAGCTGCATAAAGAGACACTTGACAGACGTTGTAGCGAGGCTAGACAAGAAGAGTCGGGACGTGACCGATTGACAATCATATGCGCTGACGTATACTTCCGTGATTATCAGCCAGAACACGATACATTGATGGCTGAGACGAATTTGCACAAGCGCCACAAGGTTACATTCGCCATTAAGGTAGGACATGACATCTGGGTGAAAAACTGCAATTAACTGCGTGTGCAGGACGATGCAGTAGGAAGGAGGGTGTTCAACAGTACCCAACCAGTAGACACTCTGCCAGACACCATCCAAAGGGCATCTTAATTTGCAAACTTCTATCTGCTTCACGGTACACCGCATAGCAAGAAAAACTGGTTGGTCTCATACACGAAACATGACGGTGGTATGAGTAGCGATAATCCGAA
Organism: Taenia saginata; assembly: GCA_001693075.2. Lineage (NCBI taxonomy): Eukaryota > Metazoa > Platyhelminthes > Cestoda > Cyclophyllidea > Taeniidae > Taenia > Taenia saginata. Next base: position 114,750 of record LWMK02000178.1, read on the forward strand.
ATGCAAGAATCACACAGCTATTACCGTAGAAGAAGTTGCTGTGTCCATCTCTGTTCTTTGGTCTCTAATCAAGCTTACCGTCATTCGCTTACTACATAGTTTTTGTCGATTTCATTCATCCTATGGGTGAGCTATTTTAAGATTTGTAAGAGTGACCCAGAGGTAATTAACTGGCAGAAACATTAATTGGCGGGGCATGAAGAGGATGAGAAGGCTGTGTCAAGAAAGACTCTTTAATGTATAAGTGTGATGTCTTCTGAAGCTTCACTCTATCTACAGTAATAATCATTTTGCTGTAGTCTCGACCGCAGTAATGACGGCAATTATGACCATCACCAGTTTTATCATTGGTGCACACTTAATTCAAGTAGTCGTTTGCATACCTCAAAAATTCTTAGTGATTTGATTAAATAAACGGTCATCCTCCCAATCTAGCCCTGTTAGACGACGAGTGGCGTGTTCCTTTGACACCGTGAAATTGTTGCGCTGAGATCATCGGCATCTGCTTTGGCACAGATCTCAACTGGCAATAGCGCCTATACTGTCTGCTGTTGATCCTAGTGGCACGCGGTGACGTCTTAAAAAACCAGAAAAATGTCAAAGAAATTTGCAGACTTTGATTGCAAATAAAGCCCGCAGTCGTTTCAAAATTACGATTCACAATTGCCGTTTGAACTCCATCTCCCTTACTTACACCTTTGCTGGGAGGAAGGATCTTTCACTTTTGTTTCAACTTACGTCAACTGAGTCATTAACCGAAGGAATTCATTCAAGTGTATCAAAAGGCGGAGCCGGACACTAAGGAATAATAGGTCTGCTTCTTTTACATTTCTCACATGTGCATTATAAATGTCGCCTTGCACTTTAGACCGTTTGGATGCTGAGTTGTAACGCAAAACCACAATCTTAATGCAGCTTTAGCTAGATGGCTAAACGCATGCTTCATTATTTCCAAAAGGCCAATTTATTAAAGCACCACTGAATTCTTCATGTGTTGTGCAATCCGAATGGAAACACACGTTTTCTGAAGGCAAGTAAGCAATGGCGACCGAGACCAGTCGTTCTTGTTGTAAAACCTATTTAAATCTCTTTGATATTACTGCTTGAAGAAGATAGTTTTCACCCCATTTATGACATCAGACAGTTCTGTGCAAATAATAACTCTATCAAAATGACAATCTAGACGGCAATGGTTTCTTGCTGTTTTTAGGACCAAAACATGTTAATGGATCTAAGTTTTGCTATTTCTTCATGGAAAAGCATTGTTCGGTTTCCATTATGTCAACGTTTTTCAACCGATGTTGATGATATGAGGCTCTGTTACATAGAGGCGTGTAAGCACATTCCTTCATTTAAGCATATTTAATTGAGCTTAAATGATTCTCTGGGTTAGAAACAGTACTTCCCAATTTCGCTGGATTAAATCGTTTGTTAAACATCACATTCTTCACGCTAAGGTTAATCCAATCCTTCTCCAGGGTGTCAATTATTTCAGCTTCGACACCTCTGTCACGCAGTCATCCTTACACCTCCTTACGTGGTGCACTTTAACCATCCTGAATCACCAGTCCACCTCCCTGTTCAGCCGTCCCCTGGATGTTCAGAGCTTGGGTCAATATCAGGAACTTTTGAAGCACTGTTAACATGCACGGTCAGTAGTGACAAGCTCACACCGACATCAGTGTACAGCAAGCCTACACAAACATGATCCACGTTGATTGCACTTGCAGTGACCCGTGCTCCAGCAATTGTCTCTCGAAAACAGTTTAGCATCCTTTTTGTTGCCGGGTAAATAAGTACATTTGGAAATATATCGGGACAATTTATAAGTCAAGCGACACATCCATGCTTACTAATTATTAAGACGCAAAATTTGATTACATGGCTAGGCATGGGGTTGGTGGTGCTTGTCAAGCCATTAAAACGTTGCATTCAAGACTTTAAATGCTCGTTTTCTTGACGAATGCGTCACCTCTTACTATGCTGTCAGCTGTTACTCCCTTTTTGTAGTATTCAGTTTAACGCAGGCTGCACAGGACTGCAAGTTTGAAAGGACTTGCTTGTTTAACGAACCTAATGATGTAAACAAGACAAGTCACTTGGCTGAAAACACATAAGTATGCCCAGAGTTTCGTTCAGCTCCCTTCTACATTCTCAGATACTAATAAATTTGCAAGATTCTTTTCCGCAAGTGGCAGATGAAACATTTGTACTACTACCTTGATACATATCGCGACTTCGCATCGAGAGCAGTCACATCTGGTAGTCCAACCTGCACCTTCTGGACCCGCTCATTGATGCATGGTCTTCTTCCCGAATTTCATGATAATTGAAGGTGTTTGCGTTGACTCATTTTAAAATACATACTTTGTTTGTCTTCGGAAAAGTTTGCAGCCAACTTTCTGCCGCTGTACTCTGGTGCTGTTCTGTAAATGCGAAATTTCAGCCTCATTGTTTTTAACACTTTGCCTACAGCGCACTATTGATTGTCAGACCTCGAATTTCTTAAGTAGTACTTCCAGTTTAGCTTTCGTGGGGGAGCGCCCTCTTGAAATTGGATATGCTGGCGGAGGGTCGTATGATTGTGGGTATCCCAAACGCCCTCACTTTCTTCACTTTGTTCTTCGTGCCTCCTATCGCCATCTCTCAAAGAGTCTAGAGCCCAAAATCCAGCACCCAATTTCGTGGACAAGGTTCCTTAATTTTTCCTATGTTGTCGCTGAAGACATGCAAGTGCGGCAACATTTGAAGCAACAAATGCTTGCTGTTTTCTTCCAGTGGATTAAATCTGTCAAAAAGAGTGTCACTTATTTTTTCCAGAAAGCTGCAAAATGAAAGTTCTCTCTTAGGGCAAACGCAAAATATCACTAAATAGGGCATTTAAAAGTCTGACAATTTGACGATCCCTAATTGACCTTTATGTGTTTCTACAATCCATCGCAACGACTACAGAGCCACTGCTGCACCCCACAGCTTGTAAGGCACATCGAGAGAAGGGGTGGATGTCATTTAAGAACCTGTTAAATGCCTTTCAGCACTTCAGTGACTTTAAATTGCTTCGACTCCAATTTTCAACTCCCCACTCCATAGTTAATGCTGCAAAACGGAAAAGAGAAGAGGTTGCAAGGTCACCTCAAACAAATAACGCTTTTCTCACTAGTTAGGTAATTTCATTCTTATTCTTCTTCACCTTATAGCCTAAAATGTAATAGATAATTTGAATAGGAAACTCGCTCATCATCGCGCTGGCTTCTACGACACTGTACATGCTATGCATTGTTAAAAACATTTGTCCTTGCACCAACTACCTTATTCATTATTGGTAGTTTGAAGGTTGGCTCCTTACGCTCACGTACTAGCACTTGTATGAGTATTGAATTACACGTGGCTTAGCTCGTACGTGATTCTAGCTTACTATCATCTTAATATGACGAATCGGCGAACGGGATTAAATGCACGTCGATTCACGCCAAATCAACTCTTTGCCGTAGACGAGCAAGTAGATGCATAAATCAGGTGGTGCTTTCTCGTTTATTTACAGGAAAGCGAAAAATGGCCCGAATCTAATCGACCAGCGATCAGGGTAGAGCTGCTGCTTTTATACTAATCAGTAGCAAGTGTGAAACGCAATCGCTAGAACATACAGAAGAAATTCTACACTCTGAGAATGTTAAGGTATTAAAGAAAGGTCACGTCTTCGAGTCATCGCTAAAGCACAAATAAGCTAAAGCAACATGACAGGTGTGGTGCACGGAAGGTTCCTAGCATGGTCCTTAGACAAGCACGCAACTAGGCACAGTGTCAAATTACCGTGGTGTATTTTCACGTTGCTCAACGAGTAACGAGATCTGCAAAGCGTGTCAGATTCTGCATTCACCTAGCGCACCGATCTTCCATTCATGAACAATCTGCTTAGTGATTTGTTCTTATAAACGGCACTGATGATGAGGTCAGAGGCCACGTCAGTGTGCTGCGAGGAGCATTAAACTGCGCAGTTGAAGTTGCATCAGGATTAAGCGATGCTCTGATCTAGATATGCTAAAACACTAATTTGCATTTGATTTTATGCAAATTCGGTCATAATATAAGCGTGAAGAAGGATGTGTGCCAAAAGCTGTAAAATGAGATCAAATTGGAAATCTCTATTTTATGATGCAGAGGGAACTCATGTAAGTGAGCATAATATGTGAATTTCGGAAGCACAGAGCACACTTCTTGAGACTGATTATTATAAAAGCACTAGTTCAGAGGTCTTGATTTGTGAACTTGATCTACGTGAATCGGCCACATTGTCAACAAAAAAATTGCGGCCAAAACTGGAGCAAATGAATAACACCAATCCCAAGAGTCTCTGCAAAAATAAGGCGCGATTTTATTTTAGTGCATCGAAGAAAACGATGTGACAATGTCTGTCACGTCTAAAATTACTGCGTAATTAGTGTCTGTTAAGTCTGCGACTGATACAGGTCCTGATTTTGACTGCGCCTTACATACATTCCGAAAAAGCAACAGATTAATCTGTCTTGCTGCAGCAATGCGCTAGACGATTTGCACACTTAAAGTGAGTACACGCATGCGCATACCCACGTACCCTTACATGCACCACTGCAGAGAAAGAAGTTAAGATCCAGTAGATTTGCATGTTTGCACCATTTTTCCATTCTAGTGTCAGTCCACTACCCAGCTAGAGCACCAAGTTAGTTGGAAAACGCGAAAGTGAGTTTGCACACATTCGATTCGATCACCCAGTCCAATTCGGCATCAGCCGTCCGGCTACTCATCATGACAGTGCAGTATAACCAAGATGTTCTTACCGGAGGTCCTGTGGTGTTTTTGCGTCTGCTTCTAAGGTAACCCTTCTACTTTCCTCTGGATTTGAGTGATAATAGTGATGCAACAAAACACAATTTGGGTCTCTGCAAGGCGCTTCATTTGACTGACTCATGCTAATGTTAGGACGCTCTACGAGAGAGACATTAAACTCCATTAGCAAAGCAAACGTGCCCCTAAAAACTTTTACCTGATTAATAGCAATCTTTTTTACTTAACTATCCATTTCAGGGGTAAAACTAAGAAACGTATGGAGACTTTGCTATTTAATACCATTGCAGTTTGAAATATTTTTGCACTCACTTTGTTGCATTTTATGCGAATCACCCGCTTACGATGCCAATTAGCAAAGTTCAATGTCATAAACTGGCCAGAAATCATGCTACACATTTGCAACGCCTTTAAAAAGCGTGTTGGTTGTAAACTGAAAGGGTTGTTTTTTCCTTTGATAGGTGGAAGGGCTGTGTGACAAAGCTAATCTACATTGACCTTATCGTTTTCATCTCGGCTTCTATGTTCAGTTGGTATTTTCTCGCTTTTGGAAACAATTCAACACGGTGCCATGGATCTTCACGCCAGCCTTGGCAGTTGTTGGAGCTATTCAAGGCGAAGGAAGGGCCAGGACAATTAGACAGACTTGCGTGCGTTACATGAATGCCAGCCTCATCATCNGTCTTCACGCCAGCCTTGGTGGTTGTTGGAGCTATTCAAGGCGAAGGAAGAGCCAGGACAATTAGACAGACTTGCGTGCGATACATGAATGCCAGCCTCATCATCGCGGCATCCAGGCTTCATGTGGCCGCCAAGAAAAGATTTCCCACTACCCAACACCTCGTTCAAGCTGGCAAGTTTCATTGCGCCATAGTTCTTTGCCAATGCGTTTAAAGCACAGTTTGATGACACTTTCAATGTATACGAGTAGAGTGGATGCAAGACCAGATGCCTACTCGCAAAATTATCGGCAAAACCATGTAAATGGTGAAATATTTTTGCTCAAAAGGCCGACCCCAAAATTACATGCTGGTAGTAAGAAGTTGATGGGATCTATGACTGTTATTCCATAAGGAAAAAATACTGAGTTTTAACCAGCGACTTGAGAATCTAAATGCCCCAATTTAAGCTTCATGGATCCCTGAAGAATGAACAAGCACAACATTCCGGTTCATTTTATCACTAGCAAAAGACACAATATGAAAGAATGAGTTGTCAGAAGCAGTTGTTAGCATGCACTACTATTGGCGCTGACATTGCTGCTGCCATTAATGATGTCCCTGACATGAGCCCTAAAGCTGACCCTCCATATCGCACTAATGTAGGCTATCGAAGTAGCTGCTGCAATGAGTTTAGGGGGTGATTTTTTCCTGACCTGGAACTTCTCTCTCTCCGAGGTATCTTAACTCAACGCGAGGCTGACCTGATCGACTCAACGGATCCGGTTGCAGCTCAACCCTTCCTTCCCCTGGTATGGGCTACAGCAATCTCCATGCGTGCCGAAAAAGACGGTTACATTCGCAACCCTCACGCTCTAGTCAATCTAATTCAGGTAAATGAAACAAACGGGTTAGCGAAAAGGTTCCACTTGCTGACAACTGTCCTAAGACCCTTTGTTTCATATTTTATCAAAATTAACTGTGTGATGTTGCCTTATCCTCCGTAGTCTTCGACACATTCACAAGTTTTTGTTGGCATTTAGTAATGACAGTGTTATTTGATATTCACGCAGGAGATAGAGCAAGTAGTTGGGCAAGAGGAGGAGATGTTCAAGCCAGAGGCGAATGGCGTTAAATGTTGCCTTCCCGCAGGCACTAATGAAATCGCCGCAACGCATAAAACGGAAATAGGGAAGTAAGAGATTGGGTAGTGGCATTTTCAAGGATGCGAAGTTGTTTAAAATTGAAGGCACTTTAAAATGAGAACAACATAGACCCACCATAAGAGTAGGCGATGCTAATAAAGCGACATGATTGCAGGCCAACAAGCGAGCTACACCGTATATCCACATCGATACCCAATAGAATGCGCTTCTAACATTGAAATGAGACCTCGCCTATTAAGGTTTGGATTCACAACTTGGTCCTTGACTTTACTATTGACACAATACGTGGTTGTTGACTTTGGATTATGGATTGTAGGTCATAAATGGCTTTCGAGAGTCGTTGCTGAAGCTGTTCCTCATGGACAAAATCTGCGTTCCATTGGTATACACACAGGCAAGCTACCATTGACTAATATTCTTCCAAGCAGCTCAGTCATTAGTTTAGGAATGGATAAATAAGGTGCTTTGTATTCAGTAGTGATTGCTAGCCGTAAGGTATCATAAGAAATCTCCACTGAATAATATGCCTAGCATCATTCTACCTGCACTTTCTGTGTCACAAGATTCACTCTTACGATTCCTCTTAGCTCTTTCCATGTGTCTTCTGCTAATACTCCTACAATCTTTTCGCTACTGACCATTTGCACTTTCTTGACATTGGCAGCATCAGTAGATGGCACTGAGAGTGTGAATGGAGGATGGCAGAAGCTAGGTGTAATTACCGATTCGGACAACACAAAAACAAGGAAAGTGGACACTTTACCTTGCAGTAGCCATCAATTCCTATGCAGTCCGGAGGTGTGTGAGAAGGGAGCAATTTACAAATCAAATGATGCAAAAGAAGACAAAAAGGCTTTGGAACAAATCTTGGTATTTATATGCGACAGATTTGCTTTAGAGCCGGTGGGACTCAGCACACGTAGTGTTGTGCGGTGACTGCCACTGGTGTTAGTCAGAGACTCAATAATCCGTGTTACCGCCATCAAGGATTCACTTGGACATCAGCCTAATCTTAAGGAAGATGGATGTTTTCCTATTTCCTTCCAAGAGATAGAAGATTCTTACCATGTCTGATTGCATTACTGCGAAGCTATCACCGGAGCTACTAATCGAGATGTTGCATTTAAATTTGAAAACAGGTTCACAAAATGTGTGAGAGTGTTAAACTACAAGAAGTGGTATACAGTAAGATTGTTTAGTTGTGAAACGGTTGCCAAATCATGCCCTTTTTAGCAAGTTAACTGAAGAGGAAACAGGTCTCTTTTAACGCATTTTAGGTGGTCACACTGGCTGTCTACTCCTACTTCCTGTCATCCATCATTGGTCGGCAGTTCATCGTCAATACGTCGGATTACTCGGAACCATTCAGGAGGGACTACTATGTTCCGCTATATACGATTCTCGAGTTCATTGTGTACATGGGATGGCTGAAGGTGCGTAATCCATTGTTGTCTTACGTGAGCTAGACATTTTGTACAGCAGTCGCATGTGTGGAGAAATAAGTTCTATTATTAATGAACTAGCAAATCAAAGATCTGCCAAAATCCACAAATTTTCGCCTTGTTGATGCTTGTCATTTGCATAGGAGTAGAAGTAGTGATGAGATTTGAGGTAAGGGTGGAGGCCATTTATTCGGCACTTCAATTTAACTTGCACCTACTGATAGCACGCAATGAAGTGTGCCATTGCCCTGCCAGCGACGCGTCGTGTGCTAAAACAATATGAGCACAGGGAGAGAAAATGGCTTACTCTTTCAATATACGTTACTTTATTGGCGTGCAGCCATTGCAACCATTCATCGCTTCAATTTGTGATTACCTTGAAATAAGTCGATTGAAATCACGTCTGAATCCCTCACAGGGTGCTTTTAAGGACTAGGTAGGGACGTCATACCGCCTTACAACCAGTAACTGGTAAGTGTTGGTGGCCTAGGCTATTCCCAATTGTGACGATCTAACGAGTGTATGATAATTTTTACGAAACAAAGCAAGTTCGATTTGAATTTGATAGGAGAAATGCTGGCGAAAGGTCACGAGGAGATCCGATCAACACACAGCAGACTTCATTGATGCTTTTAAGAAGCTCTTTTACTTTGTGCATGCAACAACCTGGTGTGACTTCTTTGCACCAAATATTCTGTAGGTGTACAGGCAGAGATGAATTCAAATTGACTGGAAGGAGTTACATCAGTGGTGGTATTCTGACACATGAGCGGAAAGTTGATGGCACAAATGATCGGTTAGGTAGTAGCGCATGACGATCCTTTCCACGGCAATGCCCCGCATGCCACCATTTGACTTTTACTTGCTTTAATATCGAGAGTTGGATCTGCAATCCTTCGAAAAGTCCGACAATGCAACGTGCGGCAGTGCGGCAGTGAAAGAACGAGGTAACTCTGCATGCCAAATCAATCATCTGGGTCGAATTAATGTTGAGTAGTTTAACGCTGGTAAACGGCACTGTGTGCGCCTTTGTGACTCCGTGTACGCCACTTTGTTGCACGTAGCACTTCGCCAACCTTCCAAATACTAAGGCTCAACTCATGCCTATGTCAACAACATGGAATACTCCACCAGCGTTATTGCTAACGCTTTCAGCAGCACCTGCATGAAGGAATACATTTACTGCCACCTTAAATTTTACCGGCGTGAAAAAAGGTGTTGTCGAAAACGGACAGTGAAACGTTGCATTTAATCAGCCTCAAGTCAGATAGTGAGATAACACAGATACATCAGATTTGCGACGTAAAATCAGATTTATCACTCAATTTGTCTTATTGTACGGAGAAAAGGCATTAAGCCAGAGGTAATCTAATGGCTTTTTAGTCTTTAAAATGTTAAATTTTGCATTGGGTTTTCAGGTAATACCTAGAGACTTGTACTAAAGAGATAACTGACACATGACACAGGGTCGGTAAGGAATAAGGTGCGTTTCTTAGTTCAAAGATTCAGTACATTGGTCTAGTTGGTTTTGCATGAATCATGTACCCAAGACTCTTCTTACCCTAAGCAAGCCGTAGAGATGTCACATTCTATGTTGACTAGGTGCTGCGACCCAGCTTAATGCTGTTTTTAAGACCATGAAGACATTTTGCCCAACCGTGCTCTGCAGACAAGTAGAGAAGTCTACAAAAATGCAGACGAGCAGGAGGCATTTAAACCGGTCACAAGTCATTTCCTTCAATTCAAATCGCCTGTACTGATTATTGACCCTACCTGCGCCGATCACAGAGTCCTCATTCTGCACTATGACACGTGAAGGTAATTGCAATTCAGGTTGTCTTGCGGTGCTTATGCTGCCGCAACGAAGCCTAATTTTTGTGGACACAGGCAACCTAACATTTGTTCTTCCGTCCAAATGCCTGGTGTTTCCGCTCAGATTAGCAAACCATCTTCAAGGAATAGAAGTTTATACTGGCGGCAAAATAACCAGCGGATTGGCACTGGTCTGCGCTTGCACAAACTGTGCCTTCTGAAGAGCCCCTGCTTCAGCTACTGTCCGAGCGGTAGTCTGAGCTCTGACGTATCCGTAATTTACTTCCTCCGTTTAAACCGCAACAAACTACTAAAATCTTTATAAGCAGTTGGAACCTGTGCCAACTTTCTAGCTAGCCTTTAATTGGAAATTGACGACTTCCTACAAAGCAAGTTGGATTCCTGATCAGCTCTTCAAAAGTGGTTAGTGTATGGCTAATACCCATTAAACGTGGATAAGTAAACAATAAAGGCTAAAAAGGAGAGAATTACTAAGTATTTAGCCTTAAAACCCGATTACTATTTCTCCTATTAATTCAGAATCATTATATTGTAGGCTGTAAGGCACCAAAGTAAGAGCATAATTTGGCGCTCCTTTATTTACCTCTCCTTTCTTAAATTCTAAGCCTTGAACCGCCACCGTTAATTTGTTTTCTTTTTGACCTAAAAGGTGGCTGGAACCTTGGTAAATCCAATGGGCGAGGATGATGAAGACTTTGATATTAACGCCATAATTGACCTCAACTGGAGTGTAAGTGGGGAAATAATTCAGAATTATTACGCATTTTTGGATGGCAAAATGTCTCGGTGATAGAAGTGACGCATGACCTATGGCACAGTATGTTTTGGAAAAAAAGAAAAATATTATAGTGTATTGCGATAACAAAGCAAAAAGTGTGATGCATAAGCTCAAACTTCCTTGGAGTCAATCTGGCGATGCTACCGCGTAAATCACATTAATGACATGAGTGTTCGAGGAGGATCGACATTAACTAATATGTTTAGTTTGTTCTCTCTAGAGGAGTGATTATTTTATCACCGGTGCGATAGATTTAGTGCAATTCTAAAGTCTAGTAAACTACCAGTAACAGTCACTACCACGGAAAGTGATTAGTAAGATTCAAAGATTTAAATGCAGCTTACTGTAAATACTCAAATACTTCTGTTTTTTCAGAACTTGATGCTTTAAAACTTTTCCTTTGTTCCCTTCCTTTCACGAGAGCAGTATGGAATGCGTATAGTGGACAGTAAGTATCATCCAGCCGAACTTGTCCGGGACAAATTCTGGAATTCAGCTAACGTTAGCCTGCCGCATACAGCTGACTCAAAGAAACTTCACTCATCGCAAATGGTTGGCTCGGTTTTCAACATTGAGTGAGCATGCCCTTTTGAAGAACTCACCCTAAATTATGTGCTATCTACTTTCGCCACTTATAAGTAATATCCAACTCAGACTAATGCATCCATACAAACAGGCACAATTTAACTACTTCACGTTCGTAGAATTCATTTTTGCAATTTCCACGATAGGAGCATTGATTAGACGTTGTCAGAACCTTTAGAGTAGCCATCATAATCCACCTTTATTTTCCTCAGCATCGAAAATGTTTTTTCTATCAAAATTTTGAGAAGCAGCGAGGTTAGGTTTTATTACTGTGAGTTCTGGTTTTCTAGCGTTTTAGGTACCGACCCTCATGATCGCAACTTCAGTGCATGCAGTGCGGTGAATCTTCACACGGTGAGGCTGATTAATGCACTCGAGCTAAGGCCAAAGGCTTGAAAACAAGACAAAACCTAATTTTTTGAGCACATGGCGTAGCTGCTGTTTTAACAGCAATGTCACTAAAAGAGAGTCCTTCTATATCCCAATCAAGGGATAAAATTTAGCTATAAATCATAACTGAATTGGATTCTTAACAGAGTCGTGGATCTGAAGATCATCATGACATACCACGAGAGCCACTGAGACTTCGATTAAAGCCGTCGAACGGCCTGGAAATGCACCATCTGCCAGGTGACTCATCGTCTACGCCCTGCAGCATTCAAAGCTCTATAAATTCACCATCGACCAATGCTGGAGAGGCGACTCTTCCAGTCTTGGCAGAGGTGGACGAAGAAAGTAATCCGGATGTGAAGGGACATCCTGGCACATCACTTGGGGGTGGTGGTGAACAAAATCAAATTGATGACCAGGATGACGATAAATCAACTCCGGAGAATGGACAAATCACTTCAAAGCTGAAAAATTCCTTTTCGACCAAGAAGTGACTTGTATCTTTTCTCTCAAGCTCTTAATGTCGCATGTGGCAACCGATAAGCTCATCCGTTGGATACCTTAAAACAAAGTTCAATGAGGTTTTTCTCAATTTGCCCTTTGTATAAAACGCGATGGATTGCTAGAGAAGGTTTAGAATCGAAAATGAATTGATATAGGTGTTATCTCCTGCAGAGATAATAACAAAACTGCTAAGGTCGGTTTAAATTTTGCCCCCTTTTTGATCATACGCGCTTCACAATGAGCAGTGGTAGAGGGATACTGGATTAGAAGGAACATTATTTTGAAAGAGCGATGCACAAGATCAGCACAAGTCCTTTTCATGCTGCAGGACATATGAACCGGATGTGATGAAGTCCTTTTTGTGTGCTGCTTGGGCACCGTTTACGGGGCTTTGCGGAGCATTCTTAGCACATGATTAGCTTAACAAATGATTTAGTGCTTGCATTTTGAAGTCCTTTTAAGCTAACCATCGCATATAACTGCTCAAAACTCTATAGTTCTAGACGTACTAGCGTGAACATTCGACCGTTGCACTGAATTAAGCTAGATTTCTCTGAAGAGCATCATCAGAGTTTATCGGAGGGGGAGGAAAGCATGAATTGGGAGGTCTAGGAACCTGATTCACTCCTCATTCGATACTGTTGATTGCGCAAGTGTTGCATTCCAAGGCAACTTTCGGACCCACAGTAAATTTGCCATGCAAATCAGCTTCACTACCTGTACCCAACTTGCCTTCTGTCGATCACTGCTTATTGGACAGTAGAACAAAGCTGACCACGTGGTAGTAAGGAAGAAAGACCTAATACTTACCACTAATTTCGTGACAACAGCATCAAGAAAAAGATTCTGTGAACGCCATTCTAATGTGCCTGCTAAGGCTTTGCTGAATAATTCAGGGTGGTCTGGAAGTAAGCAGCATCTAGGGTTAAAAGAGCCTACCTGGTTTTGGGCATGATGCGCAAGACCTAGGTGGAAAGACCTTGGATTGTTCTACCATTTTGAAAGTTGTAAAGTGTAGCAGTAGTCAACTCGTGACATTTATTCCACCGCAAACTTTGCTAACACATTAAATGAATGCTAATCCTTGCAGCGAATCGTGTCCATCATGAAGAGTGGGGGAACATTCGCGCCTACGTTGAGCGGTTACCTATTGTACGATGCCTAACAGCGAAGGACTTTTGACATTCTCTGTGGATTTTACGCATGCTCTTCATTGGCCTTGCCCAACACTAACTAGAACCTTTACCTCCTGCGCCAATATGTATACGGGTTAATTTACGCAAATTTGGTTACGAATTTATGGGAGAATGCGATATGCGTGGGTATTTAGAAATAATTTTATTGCAGGAATGCAGGAAGACCGAAGGTCAGGTGTGGTGCCAAAGTGATCGTTTTCGACCATCGTGCCCAAACTTCGACTACAAGTCGCCACAGTTACTCGATCCTGCTCAGGGGCAAAATAATGCAACTCTTAACGTCAACTCATTTATGCGATCTTGCTGAAGGGTCTATGAGACTTTCACTAGGTATTCTCCATTATTTCAAGCCTAAACCGACTTCCGTATGGTTCAAGTCACAGACTTGAGAACCAAGTAAGTATCCAAAGTACGATGGAATCACAGTCGTGCTACTTTTGTGGTGACAATCTTTATAGTTCAGTCCATCGGAGCTTAAGCTTACCTCTGCGACTACTAGGCAGGTAGACGAACATCACAAGCATTACGGGACCGATAAATGCAGTGTCATTACTAGGCAGAATTTCATCTGCATTTTGTGTGGATGAAATACGCGGAAGGTATTCTAACTGATGAATTTCACACCTCGATGGTTGAAAGCATAGCTTGGTGATTGTGAATTTTTTGGAACCTGTGAGTAATGAAAGCATTTATTTCAAAACAAACCAGTTTCAAATTAGAATAAGTTACTCGTGCTTCTAAAAATGGAAATGTGCCTGCCTGCGACCTTTAAAAAATCTTAGTTTTACATTCCCGCACTGTCATGAAAGATGAGCAATCTGGCTTATAGTTAATACCATTAATACAGCTAAGCAGATTTAATAGAGGTACAAATTGTTCAGTAGTTCGAACTCATGCAGTGCCCCAAGATTAGTCTGACGCCAAAAAAATACATAAAACACGAGCAAAATACGTACTGTCATTTCATGGCAAGACTTAGGGACCAGTAGTGCGGCCCAGAAATCTTGCAGACCTGCCGCAATATCGGTAGCCCTATGGATTTCCTTTTCGACGTGGACATATAAAATAATTACTAAATAATTTAGATAAAATGCACACTTTCGTCATCATGCTTAGGCACTCATAGTGTTTTCGGCAGACCTCTTTATCTTGTTTAGCGGAACGTACTTGCATTATGCATGGTGTTACACCAATTTTACGGAAACAGGATTTATGTAGCTGCTTCCAATACAATGGGCTGCTGTCACTAGGAGTTTCAGTTATTCCCCACGTTTAGCTGCACGCTATTGACTCATGAAAGCCTTGCGAACCATCTAATTGAAGTTAGATTTTGTCAGGTCTAGTTTCATGCCATCGCTACTCATTATGCAGACTCTATAACTAAAGTAGATGCATGTCGATATGATACCATAATGGTGACCAAATACAAGTGGTAATTGAACTCACACATTTAGGGGTACAAAACCATCAGGTCTGTCTTAACTAAAGTGGGATAAGTTTATGATATTGGGAACAAAAAAGGAGCGGTAAATAGTTTGTATTGCGTTGAAATATATTTCATCAGAATAGCGCATGTAATTGCCATCGTGGTGTAGCCTCCTCAAGACTCACGATTCTTTTTATTTCCTCAGACATGCTTACTAGTCACTAAGCTATGCGATGGTCGTGATTGAGTGATTTTGCAAAGGCTGCAAATCAAATATTACCATAAGTTGGTAGTCATGCAATAGACATGAATGTGGCTTAGGATAGAGGAGCAAGTTGACATTCGGCTCTTTGTTTCCATCCCCAAACGGCTCGGTCGTTGCCTAAGGATCCAAGGCTACCAAGATTCTGAGACTAAATAATTGTCAGATTTCAAGTACATTGCATTTTTTGTAGGAGGGGGTGCATAATTTTCAACAACTGGTATCTACCTGACCGCTTACGCAAGATAAGTTAACAAATCCGTGTCCATGCGTGTGCATTTGCATGCGTAGAGATGCAATTGGATTAGGTTGAGATGATAGCATCCCAAATTCAACCTCGTGATGGAGTCTGCATCCTGCAGCTTCAGCTTCTGGGTTAGGAATCTGTTCTTTATGTGTGAGTTGCACTTTGAAGCAGGGATGATTGGATAAACTCAGTGCTAGCGATGCACTATTCAGGCACCAAACCTCCTCAATAAAATTAAACATGATATTTTTTAAAGACCGATTCTATCCCTATTTAGAATGGCTACCATCAAAGGAAATTTAGTCTTGCTGTTGGAGGGGATGCAATGTGGACGCCGCAACTTTCATTCTACCCATCAGGCTCTTTTTTATATCGTTTGAGAAAAAGGGCAAAAGTTTCATAGCAATTGCAACTCATTGATCTGAAATATTTAATTTGGAGATGGAAACAAAGAAAAAGGGAAGAATAATGGTCCCTCATCCTATTAAGTCTCGCAGTTCCCCGTTCGGACTGGGGACTTGGAAATTCTCTCCTCTAAGACTTTACTGTGCCTTAGTTTAATTTTTGTCCCATTGCATCCTTGTCCTCTGCGTGCCTTGGTGTTTACTTCTCCACTGTTCAGTGTAAAGCAGCAACACGGGATAGGTATACGATCCCACGGATGAGGCTTCTGTCCTATGGGGTTTGGCGTTTCAGGACCGATTTAAGTGGCCAAGATTTTGAGCGATGTGCAGTGATTAGCTCAAACACGACAGATCATTATATTCACTAGTTGCTCTGATCCATGAAGGATTTCACTGCCCCTTTTCCTGAGCATCTGGTAGGATGGCTATGGTGCTAGAAGGTTGTTGCATGTAGCCTGCCAATTTAATCATTGTTTTCTTTCACGCCGTACTGCTCACCCATTTTACACATGCCAATTAGTTGGCCACATTTTCTTGACCTTTAATGAATTCAAGGAAGACTTTGCAGTCTATAATGCCACTGCGCACTCTTGCTCATATCTCTCTATCTCCTCAACATCTTATCAGCATTGCTATTAGTGTAGGATTCTTTACATCCAACGTTGCGTAGGACATTCTCCTCCACCCCTGACACCGCGTTTACTGTAAACGTAAGTAAATGTCCATTTTGCTCTGTTTCCTTCTTCTCCATCCTCTCCTAATCTGAGTTGGTATGCTTCGATCTGCTCAGGCTTGTTAATCTTCTTGTAAAACCGATCTGAAAATAAAAATTGTGAGTTGATTATAAACAAGGTCTCATCCATTGAGCCCATTATAGGCATACCGTTGGAGGAGCACTCCACCACACAGTCGATGCTACTGATAAATCCGATGTGAGAGCAGCCATTTTTCACCAATTTTCTGGAGGCTAATACCAGCTCAACTAGCTTGAAATCGTTTAAGCAGTCATGCAATGAACATTCGTGCAGAAAATAATCTAATTTAATTTTATGGTATGCGTAGGACGCTTGCAAGTACAGCACTATAAGTTGACATGTGCTGGTTTTGCTTGGAATGATGACAAATATGTGAGATGGAGTATGGGCAGACGAGGGGCCTAGCAACTACCATCTCAAAGCCACGAGACGTTAGACGATTTTTCCACGTGGACCACCGCCTTATTGCCAGGCTAGTGTAGGATGAAAGAATTGCGTGTCTGCTTCAGTCGCCATTGCAATATGTTTGATGTGAAGACTACTTAATGAAGACCCTGATATTACCTCCTGTGTTTAGTTCCACGTTATGATATCACCTTCAGCAGTGCTGAGTTCCAGCCCTCTCCTTTATTTCCCTCTTTTGGTTTCCATGCTTTAAGTCTGCTTTCACCCTCAAACACACACTTGAATAAAGTGCATATACTTGGGCATTTCAGGTGTGCGTCTGCACGAGTTGTCTACTTCTACATTAGACCAAGTATTCTCAAGCTATGAGGAGATAGAGATTACATCTGCGTTCTCCTCACTGCTACGCGTCTCTCCTATTAAAGTAGGATGCATTTTGGGGAGATGTACATTATCATCCTCAAAATCTTCTGCTATCTGGACTAGGTATGTAGACCGGTTCCCACATTTTGGCTCTAATGTGCATGTGAAAATGCAATGAATGAATAATGAAAAACGAAAGAGTATTAGCAGTGCACAATGATGCAATATTAAGATGTCCAAGTATATATGTGCATGAATGACTTTATCAACCCTAAGTTGCTACGATTTGGTCTTGCGGAGCACTGCAAGACATCCCTTAAGTCAACTCACTTAGACAGTTTCACATTAGCCCAACTGAATAAAAGGATGATACTGGCCCTGACTACTTAATGACGATTGTGAGAGAAAGAGCCCATTTACATGGCTGTGTGTCATCACCATGGTAGCCAAGGCGTTAAAGAATAAAACACATATCTGTTGTAAACTTTTTGGCTTCCTTAACACTGCCTGTGAGTGTGAAACAATTGTTACCAAAGGCATAAGATGCTAATGGTGTTCCTCGTTGTTAAAGTACTGAGGGACTTTACAGCAATTAAATGCACGCAGGATTCAGTCATGTGCGCAGCCTCTTGTTTATTGCAGGCTGGCTGTCTGGACTGTTGTAGATTTTTTCTAAGAAATATTTCGTAACGGTCCCATTTAATTGCTTGGAAAATTTAGTAAGTTTCCGATAATGGCGTCTGAGGCACCACCATCACCAATTTCTATGAAGAGGATCCAGCTGATAGATATTGAATTCACCACTTGGCATTCCACCACAAGTGACTTATTCAACCTTGCATTGATAAGGATCGCAGCAACTAGTGTTTGACATATTTCAAAGGGATCTAAGATGGGTACTGGCTCATTTGCAAGAATTTTCATAGGGTCTATTTCATAGATTTAGGCTTAAATCGCCACCTAAAAATACAATTCTTTTAAAAATGCAATCCGCATACCTGCAAAGAAGATAGGTCTACGCATTCAGTCATCGAGAACATGCACTGACCGCTTGTTCAGTAATCGGTATGTTTAGCAGTTGGTGATTATTGACAAATCGTCTCTTTCTACTACGAAATTTATCCAGTGTCTAGTATCTGCACAGGATTGTGATGTTTGTCTGCTTTAGCGAAATAAGATTTGAAGAAGAGAATTGATTTGTGCCATCTGATATTAAATGGCTTTAGAGGCATTATAAATGGGAGATGGTGAAGGCTATGGGTAGAGTAGGTTGCAGTGACGCCTACCCAGCTAAGCTAAGTGTTAAATCTGCTGCCACACTGCAGTGGAGAATGGCCATGTGGAAAGCACCCACCTCTACTGTGAATAGAAACTACATTTTAACAGTGTCTTTTCCGGTAAGAAGGTCTGTGATTTAGTAACGTGAACTGTTTGTGTCAAAGTTTGTATGAAGCTACTTTTGTAAGCAATGCAAAAATCAGGCAAATAATGCGTAGAGGAAAATTCAGATACGAACAGAGGCGGATGACGATGAATAATAAAGGAGACATAATTTTTTGATCCAGAAACATACTACTATTAAAAGTCGCGTGACAGAGGTAGATCTGACCTTAACATAGTGTCAACATAGTGGTTTCTTTTGTGTTGTCAAATTTAAAAACAAGTAATCCCTACACTACTTGGTTTTCTTTGTCAGGTGGTAAGGCGTGAAACAAGTTGGCATGATAAGACAAGTCCTTGTTACACAGTGAAAAGCAACTCATCGATAGTATCGATACCGGTTACTGTTTACCACATGATCAGACAATAACCCACTTTCTAAACAGTTGCTGCATAATGGATTCGTCTTGCTAAGGAACCGATTTGCCAATAAAGGCAGTTTTTGAGCGAATACAATAATTCTTTGGGAAACAATCACTTGAAACCTGTAAGACGTAGATTTGTTTTGGTGAGTCGACTTTGGTGAATCTTGCTCTTAACTGCGACAACGAAAGTAATATAAGGAATTCACTTGGCGGAAGCATAAATGGTGCTCGATTGAATGGGAGAAGCAATAAGCCGTGTGCAGGCAAGCATGGATTGCGGGTTGCCTTGTCCTTCTACACACTAGCTGCCAAACCCATCCCAAGTTAGCGTGCTGAGTGGTCTCGTCTACCAAGCTTTCAAGTTGGTTCTACGGGCTAATGTATAACATAAGTACGAACCTAAAACTTGCTTGTTGTGCTAGGCCAAATATTATAGGGTGTGTAACTTTCGCAAGTAAATTAACGATTTGTTATTTTTGCAAAACAATGGATGCTTTCATGGGAATCCCTCATGTCTTATTCACACAGAAACAAGTGCATTCAAGTAGTGGAGAAGCAGTTGCTGTCAGAAGTAGCGGCACATTCCAGAAATGCCAAACTAAGATGGGCTAGGGAAGTGGCATGTGGCAGTCAGGCGCATCTACCAGTTCACATAGGTGGTGCGGAATAGCTGCATTTGAGACAAAGTTATGCATTCATTCAAGGTGAAGTCAGCTAACACTTCTTTTAAAACTGCCTCCTCTTTTATTTTGGCACGAACAAAAAGGCACGATGACTCATTTGAATTCGACCAATATGCAGGCGCTTTATTGCTTAGCAAATGCTTTTTACAAGTAATATTCAGCATTATTTATAACTTGAGATCAATTTTTTAAGTCGAGGCATGTGAGTATGCCTTTACGTTTAAGAGAAAGATACCCGTGCTCTAGCGATCCCAAACATCCTTGGCGACATAAGAAAGCACAATACCTGGGCAGAGCACATGCACTTGGCAAGAAGAAAGGAGAAGGCTAGCCCACTAAAGTGGGCAAAATCGAAGCCGGTAGTCATTACAGCAATTCTGTAGTAGCTCATAAAAGTTCAACATTGCGGGCCAAGCGTTTACCGATTTTTCAAGTTTTACGGCAAAAGCTCCACGTCTATTTTTGCACTTGATTCGAGTTACTTGCTCCAAGCTTTGCATTACGATTGCCCAAGATGTCTTTAGATAGTACACCAAACTAATATTATTTTTAATGTAAGGCAAAAGGCATCCGTCTCTATTGCATGGTCAATTTATTTTAAAGAAAACTGTTTTTGAGTTCACAAAATTAGTGCAAAAATGGCACTGACAAGAGCTGTTCTTGCATTCACATTGCCTTAGTGATACGTTAGCTCCATAATCTATCGAACGGTGCATCGAAGGTGCTCAAAAGATGCGCACGCTTCAGTGTCAGGTCCATCAAATTTGCGCAAGACTGCTAGATATACCTCTCTCTCCATCATACACAGGACAGAATTGATGAGTCGGAAGATGACAAATCACCAGAATGTTGTTTTTACACATCAGATTTTTTCACTAGAATCTCAGCGAAATTCAACATCTTGCAATGAACTGCCGCATGAACCTAGAGATATTGGTTGAAAAAATGGATTTTATATCAGAAGTAGATGAAAGGGATTATGTGCACCAATGCGTACATCAACTAATTAAGTAGTTGCACTGCCAATCTTTGCGTATTAGCTAAAGATTCTGTAGTTAGAACTGCCTGCAACTACTGTATCACAATCCCCGTTTTGGTGATCCTCAAAAATTATAGGGGTTAAAGTGTAGTAATCACGAGACCACCGGTTACTCAACACAAGGCCACAGCATTTAATGCACAGTATCGACAACTCAACGTAAAAAACATGAAGTGGATAAAATATTGATCGCGACAAATCGAGATAAATAACTTATTTGAATGTGTTATAACAGTTATAACTATAGTAACAAGCAAAATTTCTCTAAAAAAGCAATATAGGGGAACTGTGTGAGATACAAGTGATTATAGAGACCAAACAACGCGATAATAGATGCCTAGACAGGATCCGACGCCGTTATAGAGATCAAACAGAATAATAAACGATTTAGAATGTGTTCAGGCTAGACGTGGTGTCAAATGGCGTCGATCAAAAGCCCTGGACTCAAATATAGGTTGCTTTTATGTTTGATTGTCATTATTTTTTGATTAAGCTCAATAATCTATGTGAGTTGGCATGAAACCGCCAGTTGGCAGTTATAACCGTACGTTAAGTCACTCTGGTAGGTATTGTTGGAGTTATTGACGGGCTGTTGTATATGCTATTAATACGCAGATGTGGAGCACTAAGCGTTGAGGAGCCCGTTTTGGCTACAACGAAAACATTCGCTTCTTCTCACCTGCAAGCTTTGGCCGTGCAATCTTACAGCGGTCACTAGCAGCAGATTTGCAAATTGTGAAGCAATCGGTTGAGTAACTTTTTAACGCCGACGACGTTGGAGGTGGTGACGAGCTGCGTCTCTTTCATTGCCGCTGCTTTTTTGTCCGCCTCACTTATCGTTTCTTTCCTTTGCTCAACTTCCTAGATCCCAATCCCACCCTCGCTGTCTTATTTGGCCGTCAATGATGCCATNGACAATAACCCACTTTCTAAACAGTTGCTGCATAATGGATTCGTCTTGCTAAGGAACCGATTTGCCAATAAAGGCAGTTTTTGAGCGAATACAATAATTCTTTGGGAAACAATCACTTGAAACCTGTAAGACGTAGATTTGTTTTGGTGAGTCGACTTTGGTGAATCTTGCTCTTAACTGCGACAACGAAAGTAATATAAGGAATTCACTTGGCGGAAGCATAAATGGTGCTCGATTGAATGGGAGAAGCAATAAGCCGTGTGCAGGCAAGCATGGATTGCGGGTTGCCTTGTCCTTCTACACACTAGCTGCCAAACCCATCCCAAGTTAGCGTGCTGAGTGGTCTCGTCTACCAAGCTTTCAAGTTGGTTCTACGGGCTAATGTATAACATAAGTACGAACCTAAAACTTGCTTGTTGTGCTAGGCCAAATATTATAGGGTGTGTAACTTTCGCAAGTAAATTAACGATTTGTTATTTTTGCAAAACAATGGATGCTTTCATGGGAATCCCTCATGTCTTATTCACACAGAAACAAGTGCATTCAAGTAGTGGAGAAGCAGTTGCTGTCAGAAGTAGCGGCACATTCCAGAAATGCCAAACTAAGATGGGCTAGGGAAGTGGCATGTGGCAGTCAGGCGCATCTACCAGTTCACATAGGTGGTGCGGAATAGCTGCATTTGAGACAAAGTTATGCATTCATTCAAGGTGAAGTCAGCTAACACTTCTTTTAAAACTGCCTCCTCTTTTATTTTGGCACGAACAAAAAGGCACGATGACTCATTTGAATTCGACCAATATGCAGGCGCTTTATTGCTTAGCAAATGCTTTTTACAAGTAATATTCAGCATTATTTATAACTTGAGATCAATTTTTTAAGTCGAGGCATGTGAGTATGCCTTTACGTTTAAGAGAAAGATACCCGTGCTCTAGCGATCCCAAACATCCTTGGCGACATAAGAAAGCACAATACCTGGGCAGAGCACATGCACTTGGCAAGAAGAAAGGAGAAGGCTAGCCCACTAAAGTGGGCAAAATCGAAGCCGGTAGTCATTACAGCAATTCTGTAGTAGCTCATAAAAGTTCAACATTGCGGGCCAAGCGTTTACCGATTTTTCAAGTTTTACGGCAAAAGCTCCACGTCTATTTTTGCACTTGATTCGAGTTACTTGCTCCAAGCTTTGCATTACGATTGCCCAAGATGTCTTTAGATAGTACACCAAACTAATATTATTTTTAATGTAAGGCAAAAGGCATCCGTCTCTATTGCATGGTCAATTTATTTTAAAGAAAACTGTTTTTGAGTTCACAAAATTAGTGCAAAAATGGCACTGACAAGAGCTGTTCTTGCATTCACATTGCCTTAGTGATACGTTAGCTCCATAATCTATCGAACGGTGCATCGAAGGTGCTCAAAAGATGCGCACGCTTCAGTGTCAGGTCCATCAAATTTGCGCAAGACTGCTAGATATACCTCTCTCTCCATCATACACAGGACAGAATTGATGAGTCGGAAGATGACAAATCACCAGAATGTTGTTTTTACACATCAGATTTTTTCACTAGAATCTCAGCGAAATTCAACATCTTGCAATGAACTGCCGCATGAACCTAGAGATATTGGTTGAAAAAATGGATTTTATATCAGAAGTAGATGAAAGGGATTATGTGCACCAATGCGTACATCAACTAATTAAGTAGTTGCACTGCCAATCTTTGCGTATTAGCTAAAGATTCTGTAGTTAGAACTGCCTGCAACTACTGTATCACAATCCCCGTTTTGGTGATCCTCAAAAATTATAGGGGTTAAAGTGTAGTAATCACGAGACCACCGGTTACTCAACACAAGGCCACAGCATTTAATGCACAGTATCGACAACTCAACGTAAAAAACATGAAGTGGATAAAATATTGATCGCGACAAATCGAGATAAATAACTTATTTGAATGTGTTATAACAGTTATAACTATAGTAACAAGCAAAATTTCTCTAAAAAAGCAATATAGGGGAACTGTGTGAGATACAAGTGATTATAGAGACCAAACAACGCGATAATAGATGCCTAGACAGGATCCGACGCCGTTATAGAGATCAAACAGAATAATAAACGATTTAGAATGTGTTCAGGCTAGACGTGGTGTCAAATGGCGTCGATCAAAAGCCCTGGACTCAAATATAGGTTGCTTTTATGTTTGATTGTCATTATTTTTTGATTAAGCTCAATAATCTATGTGAGTTGGCATGAAACCGCCAGTTGGCAGTTATAACCGTACGTTAAGTCACTCTGGTAGGTATTGTTGGAGTTATTGACGGGCTGTTGTATATGCTATTAATACGCAGATGTGGAGCACTAAGCGTTGAGGAGCCCGTTTTGGCTACAACGAAAACATTCGCTTCTTCTCACCTGCAAGCTTTGGCCGTGCAATCTTACAGCGGTCACTAGCAGCAGATTTGCAAATTGTGAAGCAATCGGTTGAGTAACTTTTTAACGCCGACGACGTTGGAGGTGGTGACGAGCTGCGTCTCTTTCATTGCCGCTGCTTTTTTGTCCGCCTCACTTATCGTTTCTTTCCTTTGCTCAACTTCCTAGATCCCAATCCCACCCTCGCTGTCTTATTTGGCCGTCAATGATGCCATATCTGTGTTAATGAAAGGTAACTGCTGCCCTTTGCACTCCTCCAACATCAATGACATCTAAATAACTATTCAACTAATGGCGTCTAACATCTGCCTTTCTCCAGAACATTGTGGACGAGACAGATGTATTTTGGGCGACCGAAATAGATGCAGTCACCAAAATGTTGGCGGGAAGGTTATTATTTATTTGCGAGTAAAAGACAAAGACTGTTCCTCTTTGGGAAAGTTTGATATGGCTAAGAATTTGCACATGGTTGAACATTGCATGATTTCTGTATTTAACGAGGAATTCCGAGTTGGGAACTGGTTGATGTTACCAATCGTTATTAAGGTTGGAAATGCATAAATGGTGAGGCTCAAGTAAGCCAT
This sequence comes from Taenia saginata, assembly GCA_001693075.2. Taxonomy (NCBI): domain Eukaryota; kingdom Metazoa; phylum Platyhelminthes; class Cestoda; order Cyclophyllidea; family Taeniidae; genus Taenia; species Taenia saginata. The sequence goes on from LWMK02000178.1 coordinate 139,432, forward strand.
AGTGTGCATAACCGCGAATTCTGGTTCTATATACTTTCCCCAGGAGCAAGTAAAAATAAAAAATCCTATTTCGTTAAAAATAACGAGAATTTGCTTAAGTGTTTGCTGTTTTCCTAGCTCAGCACATTCTTCAGCAGCAGTCGTAAGGAGGTACCATTGACAGCGGACCTCCATTTGCCATTCCTTCCATGATGCTGATCGTTCCATAAGATGATGGCGGAGTGGGAGATAAGGGTAGAGGTCGAGATGTTTGAATGTTGGCTAAAATTCGACTGCATTTTTCGTCCCTTATTTCCACTAGCCGTATATCAGCCACTCAAATGTGACAACAAATGGGTAGATTTTGAGCAACAGACTAGAGGTACGACGGGTTTGCGGTAGCCGTTGGACTACAATGAACAGTAGCTCACCCAATGCATCCAATTGGACCATCAACACTTGTGAGTTGAAATCAAATCCTACTGCGTGAGGAGGTAGACGTCCAAACAATTACGCATCAAGTCGACTTGTCTACTCGCAGCAGTCTGCCCTATACACAGTGTTAGCTTAGGTAGATAGCTAAGGCTTTCATAAAACTATCCCGTTTGTGTCTCAAATTCTTTCTCATCCTTGTTAGTCAGCATGGAGTGCAAAATTTGCAGTACCCGTTATGACAGAAACAGCCTGACCCTTTTCCAATGTCGCTTGACTGCAACGATGCTAAGTAATCGTCGCGGATCACACGAAGGTTTGGAGTTGATAACCATCCAAGCTGCTTTTGCTATTTTTAGCTTTCGTTGCAGATGTATGGTAGCATCTCTACAATGTTTCACATTTCGGGACGACTAAAACGGGAATAGCGTCGACGTTGTTGCAATCACTTAAGAAGTGGACTTTCGCAGCAAGCATAAAGTTATGCCATTGTGAACATGTTTAAGAATTTCTCACTTTGGTTGCCGTCCCTCTTTTTCTTTCAATGTCAACCAATCTTAGCTTTTTGCATTATAAAGGTTGATGCACAAGGGTCAAAAGCGATCGAACAAAGGGACTGACAAGAAACCACTAATTAAATAATTGCATACTCACTAAAACAGGCAGCCAAATAGGGGTGCTACAAGACGGTTTAGTAAATATTCGGAATCGCAGCACAGCAACACTCAGGATGCACTTATAAGACTAGGTCTTTGCCTTTATAAGCCAATAATACCGCGATTCAGCAGACAGCAACGGCATTTTTATAGGATTAGATTCATCTTGATTTCTTGTCTCAGGTATTTGTACAGTTATTATCAGTAGGATGGTAAGTCCCCAAAAGTACTGCCGTTCAGTCTTCAATTTTACTTAAAACCAAATTGTGTGGAGAAGCTAAATAAATTTGCAAGACATGGAAAACATTTTTACTCATTGTGGTCATGATTCAATAATCCACTGCCTAAAATGATTTAAATTTGTCGACAAAGTCACAGAGTATCTTTTGAACTCTTGGTTTTAAGCATTCTGTTTACACTCATGGGATTACTTTAGCCTTAGAACTTCAAGACCGTAAGATAATCTCCTCCTCAAATCAAGGCGTCTTGCCAACCGTTTTATTCATCCATACTCGCCTTCCGTTGACGGAAAAAAGACCGATGTTCTGACCTGGCAAGAAACCCTACAAGAAAGACACGGAGAGGTGTGTTCATGTGATACGAATTTAATACAGCCTCAAATATTTCTCTTGGGAGGCCTCTATCGTTCCACGTAAACTCGTCAATGTGTAAGAACGTGTATTTCATAGGAATTCGGTAGAGCAGTCTGCAGCTTTGTATTTGCTCCTTTTCCTAGAAGCTCCCGTCCTGGTCCCAAGTATGAACAAGGATAGCCACGTGAAGCAGGTATCATTTGGTCTCAAGACTGCTGCAACAGAATAGAGCTATTTATATTCCATGTGCAAGTGTGTTTTGAAGGAAGGCATAGTTGCTGGTCGACCTTTGCGTTGTCGAATGTATTTGCTTTTCTTCAAGGCATTTCAAATGCGCAGTTAGCAGTTATTAGTGTGCTTGCGCAAGGCATTACATGCCAATCAAAAAAGAGTCTTGTGCGACACCGTGCGCTCAAGGATTTGATTGGCTGAGTGGATTGGCATCAACGCTAGTCATGCGATTCAGTCGCATTTGCCCATGCTTGTGAATGCACTCCAAGATAAAGTGAAAAAATAATGCAAAGTCATGTTTGCTTCTGGTAGCAGAACAGATTTAAATAGACGGTAGGCCTTCGTCCATATTTTCGTGAACCGGATCAAATCATGCATATCAAGTTTTTATTTAAATTAGACTGGTTAAAATTATTTTAAGATACAATTCTCCCTAGAGCCAACTGAAGAATGTTGATGATATCTTACTGTTAATTGTACTTTCACCTTCCATAAGTGTCTGTTTAAAATTCATAATACAGGCAGACGTCCCTGTCTCCAAGCTCTTGCAACAAATTCTGCAGTCTATGTAATCTGCTATACTGGTAAAATTTCACTGCCATATTCCCTTTCTCCATTCCTCTTTACATCACGCCTTACCGTCTAGACCATCTTTTCTATGACTTCTGTGCCTATTCTGCTCACACAGATTTTTTTGCCTTTAATTCGATGGATGACAGTACCAATAATCCATTTTTAAATGGCGTTTCTGCTCCCTACTTGAAAAAATCCACCTATTTACTCAGCTGAAGAAAGTAGCAGGTAGCACTTGGCATTGAGCTGTATCCACACATCCTGTCAATGCCATGATAAAAGGATGCGTTTCGCTCGAATTGCTTCCAATTCCTCCCACATCTGACAGATGAGGTCCACAACGGATCAACCTAACGGCTCGTCTAACCCTACCCCTGCCGTGCGTGTAGAATTTGGTAGCAGCTGTACTGGCTATCTAAATTTGACAACCCTTATGCTAGGTTGACTAAGCATTGTGGTGCGCCTTGCAGGTGTGTTAGTGGTTGTGGTCACAGCCCTATCCCCACTCTGACCAATACACACACCCCTGTTCATTAGGCAGTGCTTTATAGATCTTTATTCAGGCCACTTTCCTGTGAAGGCACCTTCGATGTCGCTAATTGACAGCTTTAGTGGATCACTGTGTGGGAACTTAAATTCCATTTCCTGTCTTGCCGATATCCTTCGTCTACCCCGAACTGTTGTACGGGTTATGGGGAATAGAGACTGCATATATCAGCGGAAAACCTCACGAGCCTTTCCGCCTCTTTCCACAGAGGAAGTGCTTGTGTAAGGTCTAAAACCCATCTAGCCCCACCAGAACACCTTTTTGCTAGGCCCCACAATCACAAATGATATTTGATCGATGACGCCTCTCTGATCGATAATCGTATCAGCAGCAGCAATTGTGCAGCCCATTTGGAAAGGGTCCGAGTTCTGGCCAGGTGTTCCACACATAGACCCAAACCTAGGTTACCACCGCGATCCTGCCAATTAGACTGACCATAATAGAGAGTGAGCTTAGGAAGAGATATAAAAAATCGTCCCAAAGTTACATGAACAGATTAATTTGTTAAGAGGTGAAATGACTCATTTCAAACAATTGTGTTTTTGCACCAGAAGGGGCCTCTTTTTCCAACTTAATACATGTCAGACTGTTGTTAATACCTTACAGATTGTGAAAAGAAGTCGGACCTCATTATACACAGGTGGTTGAGTGAATCGATGTCTGGACAGCTGTGGTGACTCATCTTGACCTCTGTGTCTCAACCACGTAATTACCAACCTGCCTACCATTGAGGCAATTCACTTAAAGTAGTTGTAGGGAGTGACAATGAAGGCGTGGCGATTTTAAGTATGGCTTTGTTATTACTTGGCCAACCTTCCTCCTGGTCTTCCCTACGTCTCAACGGCACCAAATTGTACATTCAAACCTGGTTAAACTAAAGGCCAGTACACACCAATCGAGTAAAGGACTGATGCATTTATGTAAAAGAAGGAGTTTCATACAAAAGCAGTTAAGAAGCTTAAACAAGGATTTTGCACTTCCGAATTTTAAGCCAAGCGCTCAATTATGCATCAAGAACGTTGACACTAGGTAAAAATTGTTGTTGGTAGTGCACTGCTGCAAGCGAAAAATCAGTAGTAACTGTCTCTCATCTCCATAGAGATCAAGCCTCTCACGTATGACCTACTGGAGAGAAAACAATCGGAGTAGACGTTCTGACTTTTGTTATAAGAGACCTTTAAAAGTGGTTCCTGCAGAGCCTTTTATGTTTAGGAATTAAATAGTTTTTGACATGTTGGGTTTAGTAACAGGAAATTCACTTGTAAAGCAAGCTTATGTTTGGATAAACTGCGTAATGGACATTCTTTTCATTAGAAGACTAGACATACTGATCTGAGTTGGTAAACTCGTGCTTTGGATGCTGTTGGAGATATCTTATCTTATTTCAGCATGCTTTAATAGGTAATAATTCAAGGTTGTAGACATCTTGCGGTCACATTTGTTAAAAAATGACATGCAAACTACAAGGTAACTATGTTACGGATAAACAGACAAATTGAAACCTAAGCAAACACATCACTAACAACTGTTAGTCTAAAAAATTGGGTAAGCAAACATATCTCCCTGTCATTTTAATCAACTTTACAAGCCACCTCTTCCGGCAGCTCCTTCTGCTGAATCGCTATGCGGTCTCTAACCGTCCACTCTGCCCTCCAATATCCCAAAAGAGGAAGGTTGGGTTGCCTGTGGATACGCAAGTAAGAATCAGTAGCAAATCAGGTAATATTGTGAAAATGTTCAAAATCACACACAAAGCGATTCGAAGAGTCAAATAGTCCACGGCTGCAATCTAGTAAGGGTAATTTTAAGATTTTCGACGTCTTTTGACAGCGGTAGTGTGAGGATTTGTCTCAATCTTTAAGTCCACAATGTGCCTATTGTAATATTTAGTAACGGTTGCAAACTCATTCCCTGGAATGACGTAGGAGCCCACATGCTCAAGGCCTGCTAGCCGCTCGTTCCTACATCCTTCTCCACTTTGTTGAGACGAAGCCGCCTCTTCTGCTGTCAAATGCTGCACTATATGATAGCGTGGAAGGTAAATCTGTAGACCATGAACAAATAACTGGAAGGAATAATGATGAGATTAGGATTGACTCCTTCATCTCAAGGGCGATCCACTAAGAAGCGGTGGCGCGGCGTGCACTAGGGGTAGGAGCAATTACCTGATTCCTGTGTATAGAGGTATTGGCGTTGTTGGTGATCCTGGCTGACGAAAAATCCACTCCTCTAGCCATGATCTTTGATCCCAATTCAAATGCCTCGAATGGCACGTAGATGAGGGGAGCTAAGTGAACGCAAAGTAGCCGATTAGGGCCGGTGTCGCAAAACAAAGATTGGTGCAGTCGTTTACAAATGCACGCTCTCAACACTTGCATACTCACCTTGATTTGGTGGAGGATAGGGCTTAGTGGTATCACTGGGAAGCCAGCGACCAGACTGATATGTGTAGACATTCCGATCTTTTGGCATCAAGTCCAAAAAAACATGCACTTTTTATCAGCTCAAACCCTCAACGCTGACATTGAGTGTAGGGAAGATGTACCTGTAAGGAAAATTGCCTAAGTCAGTAATTAATCTAATAAAATAGTGAATGCTGACAGGCACGGCAATTAAGAAGAAGACCGTGAAAGGCAAGTATCTTGAAATTATTCACCTGCCACCCCTATTGGTGCACATTTCCATTTGGTGGCACCCCGCTGCACGCCACGTCGCACTGTCGCACAATCGCAGAATGGTTTTCGGATGCTCCAAGGGCTCAGAATCCAGTCCTGCTATGCAAATGGATGAGAACTCCTCNTCGCAGAATGGTTTTCGGATGCTCCAAGGGCTCAGAATCCAGTCCTGCTATGCAAATGGATGAGAACTCCTCCAGAGAACTCCTCCCTTTCACTGTTGAGGTCTGCAGGCCACAAGTTGGGTACCCACCGAGCAATGGTCAGAAAGGCCATGTACATATTCTCCTTCACTTCTATTCGGAAGTTAGGAATGAATTTTCCGTGGTTGTGACATGGCAGATGCGCCACTCACTCCTCCTTCAGCAGATCCTTCTTCCCAAACGCTACCTTTGCCTTCTTCACTCCTCTCTGCCATTCGTGAGGTTCTGATGCTGATATGTGGTGCATAACTGGCTCAAACAGTTATTTGTGGATGTAGTGCTGTCATTGACCACCGTATCTACCGTCAAGCAGCAAAATGTTGAATGTAATAATTCCAGCAAAATGTTGAATGTAATAATTCCAACAGGGCCTTCTCACTCGCATAATACCGAAAAGAAAAATATCTGGTGGAGATTGATGGGGCGAGTTTCAAAAACCTTTCAAAAGCTTGTGGTAGTGGGATTTAAGAAACATAAACCAGTTCCTCAACCTTTCACAATAATTCTTCTGCTCTCTTCCAACCGCATGTACAGTTTTGAGGTGGTCAGGGGTGTTTCTTCAAACGCGAATGAAAGCACTCGAACCACTTTAGACCCCCTTATTTTCTCTCGCTCTTATCTTTGTTTCCTCCGCCTCCACTTAGTCTTTCGACTCCGTCACCTTTGTCTCCGCATCTATACTATTCTCTACCTTTACCGACCTCTCTCCATCCTTCTTTCTACTGTTGCTTTCTTTATGCTTCATCTCTTTGCCCTTGCTCTCACCTTTAACCCAATCTTATCCACCATTTTTAACTATTTCCATTCAACCTTCTCACTTTTACTTTCTCCTTACTTCTCTCCCTCCTTACTTACTTCTCTCCCTGCTTTTTCCCTCCCCCCCAATTCTGCTACCATTTTATTCGCCTGTTTTGCTACCACCATCAGCAATGATAGGTTTCACCTTTTCTCTGTTCTTCATCTGCTTTGGTTTTCGCGTAACAGGTCTGTCATCATCCTCAAACACACATATTTATATATAGTGCATGCTTTTGGGCACTTTAGCTGTGCATCCTCCTGAGTTGTCGCCTTCAACGTCAGGCCAAATAACTACATGCCATAGGGAGCTGGAGGTCACATCACCGTTTCGCCTATTGAAATACATCTCTCCTCGCGTATCAGGAGACCACCCAGGTTTAGAAACAGTATCATTCTCAAAGCACCCTACGATCTGGGCTGGATATGCTCCAGGAGGTGCAAAACTTAAACGAACGAAAGCACGACAGAGCATTTTCAGTCACTAAATGTTGAAAATAGGTGACGACGAAAAGATGTGCCTCTATAAATCACCTGCTCTAACCAAAGGCGGCAACGAAGCCGAAAAGGAGGGATTGAATCCTTCTTAATGATGAGACTTCTCACGAATAGGTGTTAATCATTGTCCAAATTGAGAGTACCCAAAGATAAAGTGGGTAAAGACCTCGTCAATCAAGTGCAAAAATTGACTGATTTGATATGGTGGCATCCTGCTCGTTTTTATCGCACATCCGTGTGGTTTTCTCTTCGGCAGATGGCTCAGGTTTTATGGATTTTGTTGCCATAACCAATCCATCACTTTGCATTGCTAATTTTAGGATTTACTGAATACCGCAAAGGTGTGCCGTCATCCATGTTTCCATTCATCTAGCTGTCTGCCTGTCTTTGAGCATGTCTGTCGATCTCTCCAATGGCTCGATTGTTGCACTCATCTCTCTCCATCCGCTTAAATGCTATTCACACTAACAATCCATCACGCCGTCATGCTCATCACACTCAGAGTGGCAAGACGTTGCAGAGCAACAGAAATTCAGCTATAATTTCTGAATTATAGCTGAATTGCTGATGGTGGTAGCAAAACAGGAGAATAAAATGGTAGCAGAATTGAGGGGGAGGGAAAAAGGAGGGAGAGAAGTAAG
>LWMK02000179.1:5747-51369 GCA_001693075.2 Taenia saginata
GTTCTGGTTCGGTCAGCAGGGCTACTCGATTGAACCGCCACAAACCATGAGGCAGGAAAGTAGCCCTTTTTCAAGAATTCATATTACAACAAAGTGGCCCCTATTGCATCTCATTAGCTAACACAGGGTTCTGTTTGCTTTGTGTCCACTGCTAATCCGATTGTTTTGATAAAATGCAAGTTTGGAGGGTATGTTGGCCAGTATTCCGCATATCATCTGCCGATCGTGGAGACATTTGCTCGAAAATAAGACATGCACTGTGACCGTTCTTTCCACCTTGCTATTCAAGGCTACTCGTCCACAGTTCTAGTTCATTCGCAACTCTCCTCAACGGAGGGTCATTTAAGGTCTCCTGTTGGCATTCAACCTGGTGTTTTCATACAGGGTCGGTAATCAAGTCTTTGTCAAGGTCTTTGGTGTGTTATTGATCTCTGTGCCGTGCGGCTCTTCTGTCGTTAACTCCTCAACATTCATTCATCCAACCGGCGCAATCGGGTTAACTTTTGAAGTGTATTCTCCAACTCAACTTGGATCACATTTTTACTAACATACAGAAGGGCTGGGCGACTGGAAGCCAAAGCTGAGAGGCACTCATTTTACTGAAATACGCAAAAGTCGGCTAGAACAGCACGTCTTTGTCAATTAAGTCAGCACGCACACTTTCTGGCTTCGTTTGTGATGTCCTTGCTATCCACAGGTGCTGCTCCATTACCCTCCCATCCGCCTTCTCCTCCTCTTCTGCGAGCGTGGCTACAACCAAGTGGACAGGCATGCGGGTAGGTGGGCAGTGCACGGCATATAAACGTGCAAACCAACGACCTGCACAGCACGTCCTTTTGAGCCTACTTGCGTCTGCGTGATCGCTGTGTGCGCACGTGCATGAATTTATCCGCCTAGGCTACCAAATTTGAAACATGTAGCTGATCATCCCCTATGACTAACTTCGCCGCGTTTTAGTTCTTTCTGTCTGCTCCAGTCGAATCCTCGAGGCTTTTTAATAAGGTTTTGGATCTAGAAATGGCAGAAGACTTTTGGTAGTCATCTTTAGACGCCACCAATATTTGGTGAATTCTTTCAAGTATCTTAAGTGGCATTTGCTGCGGATCTCGCCAAGTAATTCAAATCTGGCCTCGTTTCATCGCAGATTTTCACAGAACTTCAGTTTGGATGGTTGTCAGAAGTCGACGCAGTTTCTGTCACATTTTTGCGAGCCTCTGTAGATTCGATCACCTGAAGCCGATGTCTCGGCTTCAACTTAGATCTCCCGTGCCATTTGCACAATGAGCGTTAACATTTTGACATAGGAGGACTTCCTATTCAAACTGTCGGCGTTGATGTTTTATCAATGCTCCATGGGTAGTGTTCTCATTTATCGGTATCATGCTGATTTTCAAAAACGTGCCTTTACATCACCGGTGGTCCCAAAAGTTATCATTGAACAGCGGTAGCAAGGAAGACAAACATCTGAACTTTGAGAGATGGTATTTAGGGGAATTGAGGATAATACCAGCACAGCTATGATTGATCCTACCGAAATTACTCTGTTTGACCTTTTCACAACTGAATCTGATCTCATTGATGCATTACTTTTTGTTCTATTTCTGCAGGACTGCGTGAAGGCGATCATTCAATGCCAGGACAAGGAAGACATACATCTGGACCTCTCCGACAGTCAACTGTATGCTCTGCCGACGAGTATACGTCTACTGCATGCCCATCTCTGCGAGCTCTCCTTCTACACCAACAAAGTCGTCAGTCTCCCTAGTAAGTCACTCATTTCTGCTTTCACTTCAGTCCTCTCTCTCAACACAGACTCATGCATGGTGGCGGCTTCCTGCCATCGAAGATTTTTGGCCCCCAGATTCCTTGACGTGCCCTGTGGAAGAATGAGATAAGCCTTCTGTTCATGTATTTAAAAGCACTTGTAAGAATCCGTGATGGTTTCACTTCATGCCACTGAGTACACCCCAAAGATCTCTGCGCACAGACTTACCTGAACCCCATCCAGTGTAGGGCTGTTAGGCTTTGACTTGACGATGGCATTGCTGCAGGTTCAAAATTTTCACTGATTCCGTTTAATTGCTCTAACTTAAGGTTTGCTAAGGAATAAAGACTCCATTTTGGTGTGAGCGGTTAACTTCCAGATTTAGCAATGTGTTCTTTTTACCGAGTTGCAGTGATTCGGTGGAAAATTTCTCATCTTTCGAATTTCAGTGGATAGTGGTTTGATGTGTCAATTTCAGACTATAGGTTAGGCAGAAAGTGAATTAAGAATCGACAGCAAAACGACCCGTAGCCGGTGATTCCCTCTTTTGTGCCAAAGTTCGTCACTGAAAGCAACGAAAACACTCGGAGGCTGTTAGCTCCACTTTTCTTTCAACCTTCTCTCCAAACTGTCCATCCCACTTTGCAGGTGATCTCGCGAACGAACCGAGTTAGTGGTAAATAGATGACAATCTTCCCTAGCAACTTAAGGAAGTGTCATCAGAGGACAGCAAAATAAAGATGAGGGTAAGCTGAGGTAGGGCAGAATTTCCTTCTTTCACCCCATTCTGTCCTACAATGTGGCATGATATGAGATTTCAGGAGTGGACGATTTCATTTAGGCGTTTTGCGACCTCAGATCTTGCTTTGTCTGTTGTCAGAGCTGTTCCCCTAAGCATCATCAAATTGTCTCGAATGGTGTCTTGTTGAACATATTAATGGGTCTCGACTGCTGGCAATGTTTTTCCCTCCATCTATAGGTTGCTTCTCACACACTTCTGAGCTTTACGCGGTATCTTAGAGGTGTAAAGTGAACAGCGAGTGGTTGCTTCAGGGGCATACATTGGTGTTCGCTTGTTTTAAAAATAAAGTGCCATTTCTTGTTGCTAATCAGTCAGTCGGTCAGTGAACAATTTAAGATGCGTGAATCGCCATTATGGTGACATTAAAAGAAGTGAAGGATGACAAAACTGTTTCCAAGCTTATTGCAACCCGTTAATGCTTGGTGAAATCCACCTCCTTTGCTGTTTTAGGTACGAGCCACGGAGGGTTTTCTTGACCTACCGATTTTGTGCTATTTTTATTATTAGTCACAGTAGGTCTGAAGTATAAGCTGGTAATTTCATAACCTCAAACTTCATAGGTGGATGTCTGTGTTCTGTCAGCTACTGCATCACAGATTATTTCTAAACTTACAACCATCAAAATTAGAACATGGGCAGATAAAATGCTCTTTCCGGGCTTTTATGTTCAAGTTTCTTTCTTTCTTTCTTTCTCGTGGCTTATTTTGGATGGCCTTTTTAGACCTGACCTTATTTTTTGGCAGTAATATGCGGTAAAACGAGGGCATTTTCCCCTTGCAAATTCCGGTATTGTGCTTAGCGACTCAGCCTAAAGATAACAGGGACGTTAAGTGGTGCTACTGTCTTCTTCCAATCTTCTGATAAAAGGCAGAACATGAATTTTTGTCTGTGCAAATAGCACATTGTTTTGTTTCTTTCATTAAGGCCATTTCTATTGCTTTGTTTGCAATCCAATCGGTGAGGTTACTTTGTCCCTGTGATGAAATGTCGTGGGTGACTCTATCCCTAGGATGCGTTTCGCATCTCTGAATGTGTAGCTTTCACTTAAATGTGCCAATACGTAGGTCAGAAGATAGGTGTTTCTGGTCCCTCTGCTCTAGTTGCTCTGGATTGGGGTCTTCGCCTCCTTTCGTGCGTGATGCTCTACCTCATACAAATAACAGTAAATCAGAGATCGCGATGGTAAGCTTAGGTTAGATGAGATGTGGTTTGGCTGTAGCACAAACCCAGTCAAGGTGATCATGATACTACTACAACTGGGAAATATTGACAGATGCGTCGTTACTCTCCCCTCTAATGTATCGTTTAATAACATTGAGCGCCTGACGGTATGTATCCGCCCATCACCGCCTTCTTTGCCTTTATTAAAACTCGCTTTGTTGAGACCACATGTACCGTCTTAACCAGATCAACCTGGAATCAGGCACCGGAGAAAATCGAACTAAGCATTAAAATATCAGGTTCATGACGTTTGGTGTCAGTAATCATTGCGAGTGCATGTAGTTCGATTCTGAACTTAGAAACCTATTCTTGCTTGTCCTACCCTATTATTGACCACCAGAACCCTCATTATTAGGGTCTCGTTGGCTTGAACTCCCACAAAAAAACACCAGCCAAACTAACATCATAAGCATTAACGAGCTTATTAATGATACTTCTCACTAAATTGAAGGCTTTTAATGGAATCTGGCATCCTACAAGGGAAAACTGGACTGATACTGGAATTATAGTGACTATTGTTACTTTTCGTTTGGCGGAATAGATGAGTGTTTTGGATGTGTGGAATTCGGTGATTATCTTGACGACTAGTTGCCCTGGGTTCGATGGCCCGCCTACCCACCTCGCTTCAACATCAATGCCATCAAGATATCAGTTCTCGAGCCTTTAATTTTTATCTCTCCTGGCGACTCAAGTCCTCTTGTTTTTTTTAGGAAGAGGAAGTAAGTGTAAGCATGCAAAGCATCCATCAACTCCCACCATTGAGGGCTGCAATCAAAGCGGTGGACCTTGGCTTAATGCATGGCTTCTCGAATAATTGCCTCATTTACGAGTCTTCTAGCTGAGCAGTAATCTCTATTTATTGGAAATAATGATGAATCGCGTGGTCTAAAGCCGAACAAGCCATCAAGCTTCAGTATTCCTCCCCTCACAGAACCTACAAGTCCTTAGCCTTGGAGAGAACAAGATCCGAAATTTGCCCTCGATCCCAGGCATCTGCGAGTTAAAACAACTCACTACTCTTGACAACTCAAAAAATCAGTTGGAGCGGCTTCCTGATGGTGGGTTCTTTTTCTCATGTGGTTTGGACGTTTTCAAAGGCTGTATTGTTTTGAAAACGCATGCTCTAATGTGCACAGGCTTATTTTTGTGCGATTTTTAGGCTTAGCATGGTTTTACTTCGCTTCTATGTAAGCTCAAAGTGATTTGGCAATGCCATTGACTAAGATTGGCCTCCTACTTTCACAAATGTTGCTTCTTGTCTTGTACTTCATAGATCGCCTCCCATTGGTTGCCGCTTTGCCAGTTGACATTATTTGTATTTCTCCTCCTTCTGTAGAACTTGGTCAGTGCAGAAGTCTTGCAGAGATCAGTCTGCGGAACAACGAACTAACCTCTTTGCTCAAATCGATCGGTGAATTAACACTCCTCGAACGACTCGGCATAAAGTAGGCGTCCCATTTCTTTACTTCTATCCTCCTTGATAAAATGCCAGACTAATTAAAAAATGACTCTCCCACATAGTTGGTTGACAAAGATAAAAGTGCCGCTTTAATTAGAAGTTGGGAAGTTGGACCGCATGGTGAAGCGGAGGGCTCACTTTTTGTAACCTGCGATAAGGATGGTGCGAAGCGGTTGTGAGTTGACGGTTTAGCTAATATCGAGTTTTTCATCAGTAATACTTTCTTGGGTCCATGGAAAGGTGTTCATTACAAAAGGAGATGTTGACTCGAGTAATTTTGTCTACAAATCGAATTGACTTAGTCAACATGTGGAACGGCTTTAGCATTTCAGCTTTAATTTGAAAATTTGGATCTAAAAAAGGACTTTTAAACAACTTCTTAAAGCCTCTTGAAGGCTCGCGAATAGGGTGGTAGCTGTGGTCCATGCTACAGAAGGGCTATTTTGAGACGCGGCTCCGGACCATCACTGCACCAGCCAAATTGAGGAGGACAGCAATAATCCACTCAGTATTATGCAAACACTATTCCTTTGGTCTGATACCATTGTCTTTCCTTATAGATACAACCACTTGGAAGCTCTTCCCGCACCCCTAGCCAGATGCTCCCATCTCTCCGAGCCGAATATCGAGAATAACAACATCTGCCAACTACCTGCAAGTTCACTTCTCCCACAGGTTTAAATCGTAGACGTTTGTGGTTCGTGCACTGGCTCGCGCTCATGGACATTCCTTGGTTCGCTTAGGTTCTTTTGCCAAAACTCGGGCAATCAAAGTGGCCTTCCCTCATTATCTGCGCATTTCACGGAAAGGTTACTTTATTCTCACTAATCCTTCGGTTTTAAAGCTGGAAGTTGTAAACTGTTGTTTTTCTCAAATTGTCAGTTTACTTATTGGTACTCCCGCCAAAATAACGCCAGGAAGTTGGCTTCTTTGTTAGTGTGTGTTGGAAAGAAATCGCATCAAATATTGGTAACAATGCGTGCTTTCCTCCCATACTTCCTCTATTCATCTTTGAAGGTGTCACAAAGCCTGAGGCTGGGGACTGTCACTACCGTTTGTCACTGTGTAGGTGCCGAATCAATGTAAAGCGTTTTTCACCTATTCCCCTTCCATTGTATCCTAGTACAGTGTAGCCACCTAGGAACTTAATTTGCCTACGCCATCTGTAGGTAATTTAGAGGGCATCATATACGGCAGTGATACCTTTCGCTTTGTAACACTAATGCGAAGCTAAAAGTTGAGTAAATGGCAGTGTGGATTCTGGTTGCCTACCTTCGTTTGGTTTCACTGTCTGGATGCATGTGTAGGTTGAGAAGATGTTTTGAGTCTTTGGTTTCCGTCTAAAATCTTCTCGTCTTTATTGTCAATACTGTAGAAACGATTCTAGCTACAGTCTTGTTTGATTGCAGCCCATGACGCCGATACAAAGATCGGGAGCCTTTATCGAACAGTTCACTGTGCTTTTCTTGATCCTCCTACCGTGCATTTCTGATGTCGCCCATTTGCAGTAGATATTCTTCCGCATCCCCCTCTTATTGTGGTTGGGGCATGCATTTCTGATATCGCCCATTTGCATTAGATTTTGTGGTTGGGGTCGCCGTTATTCTATTTATGTCCTGATTGTAGTAGTAGAGGAGCGAATAGTGTCAGACACATCCCAGTGTTGGGCTGGAGGTTCTTCTTTTGGTTACAAGGCATACAGATGCGAAAGAGGTGTTTGGAATGACCTGAAGACTACTAGCTTGCGTGGCAAACGAATCTCCGTTCTATTACATTGCAGGCCGAGCCAAAAGAGTGGTTGGAGGCTAGCATCAAAAACCTGCCAAGCAAGACTGGGTTCATCAGACCAGAAATTCCCCAGCCTTCAGTATGCCCCAGTAACGTATTCGAATTGGGCTTCAACATATTCCAGAGTATGGTGCCTGCTCACTTGACTTAAGAGCTACGTAAAATTTGCATTTAAGGGTAGTGGTCGCACACATTCACCGCAGGGTAAATAGGCTCTCGGTTCTGGTATTGACAAATTAGGGAATTAGTAGCCGTTTTTAGTAAATCAAGAGATTGACTGTGGTATGCGTGGCTGCATTTTGCATCTTTTGTAACTATCAATTACGGTCCATCTGTGACTGAATGAGTAAACTCTTTCACTTGTTGCATTCGTCCACCACCTGCCCTGGAAGAGTCCACCGGTCTAGCCTTTCCTAACTCATAGCGTGTCAAGTTTATGGCCAAGTAAATTGTTGCCATGCTCACACCCTACGACGTCTTGGCTCCTAACCTAGTGGTCACTGTTGCTTTTAAATGATCTTAACTAATGTGTTTTTGCTTTCCACGTGTTTTTGTTAACCATTCCATCCTTTGCCCACAGGCGGGTCTTCTGGCTAATCTAAAAAACCTTACTGGCCTCTCGCTCTCCCGCCATCGCTTCACTGGCTTTCCCTCTGGTGGACCACAGCAGTTCGTCTCCACCCAGGTGCGTTCACTGTCGCTGTCGAAATTCATGCATTCCAATTACTAACCCCTCCAAAATGCCACCAGCATTTCAGTGTACCATTTGTGGGCTGTCAGTCACTTGCGATGATTTCTGGGGAATGGGGAGCACAGTTGAAAAATTGTGAGCTCTTGACATTCCCTCTCTTACCCCAGGTACTACCAATTCAATCAACGTTCTGAAGTTGCAGCTTCAGTTAGACTCCTCCTAGCTTCCACTCCTTTCTGCTGTCATCAACTGGTATGGTTGGTGTCACAATAATGTGACCAAAGCCTTGATTGAGATTATTTTGAGCCCTCGAATCGCTTATTTTTGTCAAGTTCATCCACAATTTTCATATCCATTTTCGAAGTATCAGTGAAGCTAGTGGTGCAGCCCTTTGTCCCCACCCTTGTGTCGCAAAGGTCATTTTGTAAAGGTCGATGTAAGCTTGTATCGCAATGATGCACGACTCCTGTTTTGCCTTAATTATCCTTCTTAGTACTTCAGCAATGGGCACCTAATTGGCTTTGAATTATTTTCTGTTCGTAAATAAATTAGTTCAGGGAAATGCAATTCATTTTGGAAAGGACCTTTGAAATTCGTTTTGCGATCAATGGCTATGCTCTGACCTCTCCACAAGCCATACTGTTTGACAAGATTTTAAAATTTGGACTAGAACTTGAGCTACTGACTCTGTAGACATGCGATTTGAGGTTCCGATGTTGAGATTTTTGTGTGGCTTGCATGCTGCTCCGACCGAAATGCCTAGTTGGTTGATGTGAGGGCGAAAGTGCCTGAGGCAGTTCAGTTAGTGAATAACACTGAATAGGTCGATTCGGAAAATGTTAAAATTGAGGTTGAAATACGCTTTTTACAATAACGACATTTTGCTGTAGATGTTGCCCTAACTTAGACAACATCTGACTAAACACGCTGCAGTACCAACCTCTCAAACATTCCCCGCCATTCCCACTTTGCTGTCGCTTTCTCATCGTGAGCTTCTAAAGGTGCTTCAGACCCTTGCCTAAGTCAACGTTCTTATTTGAAAACCGGTCAGTCATTCTACGCAAGTTCTCCTTGAAGTTCTGCTGAAAGCATTCTTATTGTGACGCAAATGTGCTTAAAATTTTAATCTCGCTTCAACGGATCGTAGCGTCCGTGTTTTAAGGAGGAGGACTGAGAGGTCAACATCCAAGGTGACTTAAGGTAGGCCACGGGTGCTAGGTGAAAAGGTCCAGCATTCACTAATCAAGGCATCAGGGTTCGCGATACTTCCTTGTGGAAGCCCCGCTGGTCTTGGGTGAATGGCAGGGGCAGTTTGATCGATTACGGTCGGCATTTCATTCAATATGCGATTTATCCATTTGCCTCTCCTCACAGGAATTCAAAATGCATCATGACCAGATTACCAAGATTCCTTTCGGCGTCTTCACTCGAGCATCGGATCTCGTTTATTTAAACGCAAAGAGCAATGAGCTGGCTGTTTTGCCGCCTTGTAAGCCTCTCTACATATATTGATGGAATAGACGCCCTAGCTTAATTTTATGCTTATTTGAAGGTTCTTGACGCCACTGTGCTGTGCTATGCCAAGAACAGACTGCTCAGTAATCACAGTATTTCATATATCAATTAAAATCGCAAAGATCTTACCCTCGCCTTAGGTTTTTTGTTAAGCGAAATCGCAATATTAATAGGCAACCAGTTCATTGTGGGTGTTCGTAATCGGATGCTTGAGAAAGGAATAATACAATGGCGTGGATTGCCTTGCAGATATGAAGACTAGGACGAGTCCAGTGGAACTCAATCTAAGTACAAGTCAGCTAACAAGGTTGCCCTATGACATCGATCGTCTGCTGAACTTGGAGGTGCTCATTCTCAGCGACAACCTGTTGAAGGTGCGCGCCCTACCCAACATCCAATCTCTAATTACGCCTGCCTCAAGTACACCCAACCGACTGCATGCACGTTTTCTTCTTTTCAGCGGTTACCTCCCTCCATGCAGGAATTGCGTAAGCTCAAGATCCTCGATTTGGGGAAATTCGCCTCGTCTGTTTGCCTACTGAAATTGGTGAGTAAATGGGTCACATTCGTTCGCAGAGAGTGCGTAAAACTGTTCTTCTTTCTAGTTTATTTCATCTGAATTCTTGATTTTTAGACCTTCTGAATTTGGATTTTACTCATTAAAATAAAAAAAAAACAGGATTTTGCTTCTGCTAACAACATGTTATTGAATTGCATGCTAATTATGATCGCAAACGGTAATTAATGGTTTATTAAAATGCAATCGCTTTAAACTTTTATAAATAGGCAAGGGGAATTTCGAAATTGTGCAGCAAGCTAGTTGGTAGTAGTTGTTCAGGGAAATGCATCTCATTTTGGGAAGGACCTTCGAAGTACGTTTTGCGATCAATGGCTATGCTCTGAACTCTCCACTAGCCATACTGTTTGGTAGAATTTAGAAATTGCAGTGTATTGATCAGGTTCATAGTGGTATCCATCAACTACTTGAACTTGAGCTATTGACTCTGTAGATATGTAATTTGAGGTCCTGATGGTGGAATTTTTGTGTGGTTAGCATGATGCTCTTACCGAAATATCTAGTTGGTTAATTTGATGGCGAAAGTGCTCGAGGCAATTCATTCATAGTCTGTTAAAGCAAATTCAATAAAGTTCACATCCGGTTTCAAAAGAGGTGAAGGCGGATAAAAGGTAGGTGCGTTGGAGTTCTTTTTGTAACATTCTGCGATAGAATCTACATTATGCATAGTTAAGTAGAGACGAATTGAGTAAAATATTTGCCAATTTGACGCACTTTTGAGGTGTGATGTATCTTTGCATGTTGGTTTATTATGCTGTCTGTACTTGCGCATCTCATAAATGGGGTAGATAATATTTAATATTTTCTAACCTCATAATGATGAGTCAAAATAGTGTGAGGATGACACGTGTTTTCTTTGTTTGGTGCTTCACAGGCAATTTGACGGAGTTGCAGCATCTTATACTGCAGTCATATAGGCTCGAAACGGTTTTCTCCTCCATTGAGTGCGTTCTCTTCCTATCATTACACCAGGGTTCTCCTCATTTTCATCATTTGTGTTTCCTTCCACAGATGACTCCAGAATCTCACCTACTTGAATATTGGTGAAAACAATCTGCTAAGTCTTACGCCTGCAATCGGTGGGACTTTGAGTTGATTTGTAGCTTATTTATCAAGGTACTGATACTGAACAAAAGCTAGAAGACCAAGTGGCATTGTAGCAGGGTTTTAGTCCATTCTTCGGTGGCAGTTATTACTATTTGTGTCCATCCATGGGTAGTTAGTAGAAGAAAGCACATCCGCTTCGTAGATTGNTTTGAGTTGATTTGTAGCTTATTTATCAAGGCACTGATACTGAACAAAAGCTAGAAGACCAAGTGGCATTTATCAGCAGGGTTTAGTCCATTCTTCGGTGGCAGTTATTACTATTTGTGTCCATCCATGGGTAGTTAGTAGAAGAAAGCACATCCGCCTCGTAGATTGTATCTTGTTTGAGGAAAAGAGAGAGCAGCGGTGCTACTAAGATTTATGGGAATAGTAAAACAGCAGGGCACTTTTGTTATGCTATTAACCAAGTTCTTTCCTCTAGTTTAAGATTATAGTCCCTCCTTCCAGCCCCCTTTTTTCCTATTCTTTATGAGTTAGGGACCACTTAGTTACATGTGCTGGAGTATATTTTAAGTTTTCCCCTCACAATTATCAATCTAGAGAATGATCCCATTTAAGAGTGATAAAAATGTTGATTGATGAGCCAACAAAATTATTGGAAGTGAAGTTCTTTGGCGGTCTGTGGTGCCTTAAGCCATTACAGAAGTGAAGGCTGGGCTGAGAGCCTGCGGGCGCGGGGAATGAAGGGATCATACAGAGGTGCCTTAGCAAGTGTCCGTCATGTCCTTAGATCAGGATGTAAGCAAGAAGCGGCAGTTAAGCTTCAGTAATCTGTCATATAATTAAACTAAATCAGGTGGTACTTCACATAATCGCCTTCACCAATTACATATTCAAGTTGACTACAAGCTCAACGCTTTTGACGTTGTGTTGCAGGGGAACTAAAGGGATTGCGGATGCTACGCCTTGATGATAACGTCAACATTCACGACCTACAGTCGGAGTTGGTATGGTGCTGCTCTCTGCGAACCATATCCACTGTCAACGGTCCCTTGTCGAGGATCCCTGTTAATGTGGTCTCCGCTGGACCCTCTCTGTTAATCCAGGTCTCTTTCTTAAAGAAATTTTAAATAACCACTCATTGTTTATAATTTTACTTCCACACTAGTCTTCATTTTTTCTATCAATTCAAATGAACCATTGAGCGTCACTGTGCCAAATAGATGCCTGTTTACCATGTGGTTAATTGTAATTGGTTAGAGTGGAGTTTCTCTTTACAGTACCTTCTCCTACGGAACTATTACGGACAGGTGTGGGAAGCCCTTACCAGTTCTCACTCCCTCCGCCAATCCACTGCTCTATCCCATCGACAAATCAAGGGTCGACATCGTCACCTATCCTCTTTTCCCTCTCATTGTACTACGCTTACAATTTATGCGCTTCATTTTCTGCCTCCATCGTGTCTATCTATCCTTTGCAGCCGAATTCTCTCCTAATTACAGCCGATTATGAAGATTGCGGCTTTGCCCATTTTCTTCACTGAAAATGCTCTGCACTGCATTAGAGTGCCTCTCCACCACTTCTGCTTACGTCTTTTTTGCATCCCTCTAATTGCCTCTGCTAATTTTGTAGAAATCGTCAGTCCTTGGGTAAATCCATCTGATCTAATCGACCGACGAAATAGACAGGCTTTGATGTACTAGTAAGCCTAGCAACAAATTGAATCCATCTGATCTAATCGACCGACGAAATAGACAGGCTTTGATGTACTAGTAAGCCTAGCAACAAATTGCTTCATATTGGTTACTTCACAGCGCGTAGCCGCCATCTCTGTAAATTTTATGATTTGTTGGGAGCTTGGAGCCTGTTTTGACTGGGTTGCTAAACGTCTGAGCGATAGCACGCAAATTATGCAATTTTTGGCACCATTTCGGGTCCCGTCGCACCTGGCGCCGTTAATGACGCTTTTAATTCGTGTGATTGCATCGGTCAGGTGGAACGATAAACGTATTGCGAATACAAGGGTGATATTTGCGATGATGTCGGAGGCCTTTGCGATAATCATGTCAGCACAACCACTGTTCGGGTGGTTCCCACGATTCGACGCAGTCTGTGGTCGAATTCCGTGTGCCAATATGCACCTACGTTTGAAGGGCTAAAGAGCACATGTTTTCGCGACTAGAATATTTACCAAACTACAGTAGGCCTGAAAGAGAGGGTCTCACTGCACAACTCTTGAGCCCGACTCACAGGAGCCCGGGCGAGGTCTGTGTGACAAAATCGTGGTCTAATCAACCGCAACTGTGACATGCAAGGTTGTTGCACGATTTTGAGTCCCATTCGAGCTCAACTTTCGTCATAGTTCCCAGAAAAACCTTTGCCGACGGTACACTGCTTTTCCAGATCTATGATGTGACTTCCGAGTTAAATTGAGACAGGGCATCAAGCAGTTCGATCAAGTTCGTGCCATGTCTTTCACCAGTAAGATCATCTGATGGGCAAAACTCCACAATGGAAGCATTCATTTTGGCAGTTGAGGAAACTTAACAAGGGGTTGCATTCCTCACGAACCCTCATCTGCGATAAGTGCTCGCTAAGTCATCTATGCTGGTGCCACAAGATGTCTCAGCGATGAACGACCGCTTTTATTGGCAGGCATATAGCCTGGGAGATTTTAATCATGCACGAGAAATAAAGCCATCAAGGATTTGACACAATTCTGGGAAACTTATAGCTCCGAGTAATTTGATATGCATTTATACGGGCATTGCTTTGCTCCAATAGTGCTGTCGAATCGTTTTTTTGGACGCTCCCCCTGTAGACATTAGATCTTTGACATTAGCCCCTCTAATTAATTTTAATTTCCTACAGCCCCTCTTAGGTAAACCTCCACGTATCCATGCTTCCTCTGCGTCGAAACTAAGCTAGTCTTCATTACAAAGTGGACAAGAGCTACTGCGCTCCTCATGAATCACCCAATCCGGAATACGAGAGCATAAGTGTCTTCGATATATACCTTTACAGAGCAGCTATTGACCCATAGGGTAGGTGGCAGAAGTGGGACAAAATTTATACTCACCCATTCAAGCAAAAGATTGTTGCAATTATAATGTTTATGGAATTTCGTCCCTTTCCAGCTTCAATTCCCAAGTGTTTATTCTATTTTGCACGATGTCATGCAAATAATTAGCGCTTCTTCACTTGCAGGATGGTGGAATGTTGTCAGAGACTATGGAAGATGGGACGGAATCCTCCCCATCCTGTGCCATCCCATCTCGTCAAAAAGATGCGATATGATACGCGGTCTCACAGTTTACCAGTTTCGCGCCCACGTTATGCGACTTGAGGCCTTGTCGAACCTTTTGACCCTAAAGACCAGGAACAAAGCGCTTTTCAAAGCAAGTGCTAGTCGATTACAGAACAGTTGTTTTTGAGCATTATCAGACTTAATGCTCTGTTGCGTCATGCCTTGTCGTGTCGTGCCGTGACGTTTGGTGCCGTGTCAAGTACATAAATGTATCTCAGCTGTCATTAATATTTGCCTTCAGTCAACAGTCCACCTCATACGCTTACATCTGCATTGACCTTAATATCTGCCTAGGGACAAACACGCGATTTTTAGGCGCCACAAATCGTTTTTGAACAGACCTTTAAACGGATGAAACATGCAACACCGTAGCCTTTACCACTGTGGACTTGTTAACCATTGAATAGTAATTCCACAATAAGCAATGTAAAACCAGACACCTAGAATATGAGGTGATGGATGGATCGTATCGATTCGTCCTCTCGTTTGCATTCATACTCACAGCTTCTCATATTAATCCTGTTCCAAGCTACGATCTTCGCCGACTAAACCTCGCCATTCACATCGGTGCTTGTCCGATAAAACATTAAACGCAAATTTGTGCGTATTTTTGGCCTGTCAAAAGTTACTGATCACCATGAACTTATTGTTATAAACGTAGCAATTTAGGTGTAAGTTAGGCATGAAATGAGTTTTTCAGCAGTGAATATCTTGAGGATGAAATTACCTACAAATAACATCACATTAACTATACAAAATAATCATTTGCAACCCCAACGACGTTGCAATAGTTTACACTACCATTTAGTAGTGTATGTTACTTATTTCTTAGTTTTCAATCGCGACAAAGGCGATTTATAAGGACTGTTGCAAAGTACTTTCGCTTACGACTTAGTGTAGCCTCCACTGTTCTTGATAGTTTTCACACGATCTTTCCTTGCCATCTCTTATTTCGACCAGCCGCGTCAATAATGCTGTAGCATCGCGAGATATCCTTGAATGTAAAAGAAAGCATAGTACTGGGACAGAATACATAGGCTATTGAAACAGAGGACTTGTAAGCTGCCGGCTAGTACAACATGGCCACCCAAGTGATCGCAACCGGCAGTTCCAACAAACAAAGTGTTACACAGCCCCTCTCTTCATTTATGCATCATCCTCGATGCTCGCATGATAATGCAGACCAGTGGAAGGTGGGGGTACGAATCCAAGTTTCGAATGGATGGAGAGACACCCCACGCACACTGTGATTCCAGGCCTTTTGATGCCGTGGGCGAGGAGCTAGAGTATCTTAGATCCCCGAGCAAATGCGGCAATCGGGCCTCATGGGAACGGGATGCACGCTGTCCAAGTGTGCAAAGCCGAAACAATGCTTTCGAATGGCGTCCATATTGTCTCCTTTGCTTCGCGAAATTTGTGGTACTAGACGGTGTTTGATTAGCCTAGACGATTGGGGAAGCTAGTGGGCTAGTTGTGAAGTTGCATCCATAACTGATGGGGATTGCGCACTCGCTCCCCCTTGCAGATGAGCACAAACTGCACAAGTCTGGTCAAGGCGACTGGTTGATATAATTTGTGCACTAAATGTCTATTATTTGCTGCCTGTCTAGTTGTGGAAACATGCACATGCAAGCAGTATAGCATCAGTAGCTGTAATCCTCCTATTAGTGGCGCCTATAGAGCGAGAGAGTTTCACCTACCTTTCTTTCCTTAGCCATCCACCCAGTTGTCGACTTTCATCCCACCTGCTTTGCGTAAGCTGTGGAAGGGCTAACCTTTGTGGATTTCCAGTTGTTTGATTAAATACTTCTCCATTTACGCACTACATCATCCACTCATTTGTAATTTGTTTACTTGCGTTTCCTTATTTCACTCCCACTTATCTCCCCTTCCATTTATTCCACTTCACCCCATCAGACATTACTACACTCATCACTTCATCACATCCTGCCTGCATTTGTTCATTCCCTCATTCGTCCTTCTCACGCATTCATTTCTGCTCTGTGATTGCGTTCGTTTGCTTATTCCACACGACAGGAATGGCTCAAAGGGCTGCATGAGAAAACTGTCTTGAGAAGCGTGCATGATGAGTGGGATGGGCGGATTGGTGGTTGGAACGACCCTGTCACACTTACACGACAAAGCAATACAATTTGACATTTCGTGGAAGACTTCCACTCTTGGGTGAGATTAGAAGAACTGTTTCACATGCTCCTTTTCCCAGTTGACCTAAATCTCAGCTGCAGCTGCTGCATCTCTCTCTCCGGTTAAAGATATTGCTTCGATTACTTAACCATTATCCATAAGACTGGACTCCAACATGGGTATAGATTTCGATTGTAGATTTGCGGTCTCCGGGTCATTTATGGATTTATTTCCCACCAATCCCACATCACGCTGTAGAGGCTAGCTTTCATGGTGGAGTAGTGGTCCAGCGATCCCCACTTGCACTCACTTAGTTCATTTTCGTGGTGTAGAACCGAGTGATTTGGAGTGAGTTGGAGCAAGTCCTATCCATCGCTTTTCATCGGCATGCTTCACCTAAAAAGAAAAGTACCTGCATGTTTGCCACCAGTTGTCTCTACTTCTTTTAAAGATCATTGTAATACATTGTTTTGTTGTTTTGACTGCCGATTTCAATTTCAGACTGCGGTGGCCATATTGCACTGGTCGGGTGGGCTGGCCTCAGGGACTATGCCAGTAGCTCCGATCCCTCCCCCTTTGCTAAATATGCATATTCTGCCTTAGTATTATGGCCTCTCTTGCCTTCAAGGGCATCTCGGGACACTGCATTGGTGGCAGGGTAAGTGGGCCCAACTGTAACGGACTTTAATCTCGATCTGTACCGCTAGTAGAAAACTGTGGCGGTGCGAAGAAAGTGCATGTGCTACGGATGTGAAAATCTCCGAAATTCCATAACGGAAGGGCTGACGGTGATGTCCGCCTTCGGCATCTCCCTATCTCCGTGGTCTTCGCCATGAAGCACTAGGAAACGCTTCGGTGTGGACATTTTTTAACGTCTCTCCTGTGGATGCGCTTATGCTCGGCAGAACTTCTTACCCCAAATTTGGCTTCCAAGCCGTTGGAAACTCCAAGTTCATTTGGACTGCCAAGAGGGGTCACGCATATCCTCAGCAGCCCTCGATCATCCAAGGAGTCTAAGGATGCAGTGAATTCGATCCTTTTATTAATTCTCCATGCATCGTGGGTGAAGCGCAAATCTACTCGCTCTCAAGACACTTCATACATTCGCCAAGGCGTTCTCATATTCGCTGTCAAATAGCCTTGGCGATAGCGAACATCTCTTGGGTTCGGTTGGTAACATTCCGACCCAGGGGTCCTCTGTGAAGAAGCGACGTACCTCTCCTAATTGCTTCATCATNTTGTGTTTTGTGCGATCCAGGCAACATGGCCTCAGGTAGTTATTCATGATATTTATTCGATTGTAAGGATGGATTTGTGTGTGCATCTCCAAGTGAGGTCTATCACAATCACTTATCTACTTAGCGGTTAACCCGTTAGTGTAACCAAACAAATTACGTCCCACAGCCTCCACAGCTTGCCTGCACTTACGCTTCATTAATCAGTTATTCACTTCTGACACGTGCACACGTTGGCTCTTCTTTCTTGTCGCGAAGTGAAGTACAACTGCTCGACAAACCCCGACACTATGGGTGAGATACTTATTTGGAAAGGTATAACAGTACCTTGTGTGCATCAGAAGATCACTTGATCCGTGAACAGAAGACTAACACAGTTAATTTTGCAGATTTGCATATTAGTTAAAAATCGTAGGCAGCCTAGATCTTTCCGACGTCCATGGAAGCCAGAAGGCTGAGAAATAAAATGTAATCACGACGCGCAAAATGTCTGGGAGGCTAATGGCATGATTGGGAGGTAATGCTGCTAAAGCAAGAAGCAAGGTACAATGGTGTAGCCTTTGTGTTCACTTGACTAAAATGAAGAATTAAACAAACAATCAAAGCGTTACACAGCCTCTTATATTTTGAGCGCTGGTTTAAGTTGGAAGCTGAGAAGGGGATCGGAGCTTCACAACTCGTCAGATGATTGGACGAGTGCTAGCCAATCAGTAGAGGGAGTCAAGTGGTTACCAGCAGCAAATAACTCAGGGGTTCCTACTCACAGCAGTTATCCATTCAGCACCACAGACTAGCAGCCAGTCTGCAATCCAGAGGTATAATTTTAACAGACACCTTTTATGCATTCAAGTGTTGTTAGTTAAGGAGAGAGAGAGAGAGAGTGGAAGGGGTCAGGGAGAGTTTAAGGTCGTGGCACACACAATAGGATTGATGGTGAGCGTATCAAAGTGAAATCGTTGCCTGTTGCCTACTTGAAGCACTTACGTGACAAACCAAGTTGGGTCGGTCCTTCGTTGTGTAACTTCAAGTATTTTGACGCGTCGATGGAGTAGGAGTAAACGCAAAGTATTCTTCCTCCATTTTTTTGCAGGATACTTCCATGCGATGCAAGCTTCTACTTCCTAATTGAATATGGTGTTCCGTTAGTAAACAGCATTTCAAACTGCCGAAGAGACTATGTTAGGGGTCAAGATTATGCTGCTAATTACAGGACACGATTCGCTAAATATATATGTCACACATGTGTGACGCTGGTATGTGCGTTGGTCGAGGGGACCGAATATTGTGTGCGCTAGCACTGCAACATTTTACCGTCTAACCTTGCCTCAGGTGATTTACCAAGGCAGTTTGTACCTTCTGCTTTTCTGTGTGGATCAGTTGTGCACCATGAGCATGATGGGATAAGCTAGCAGCGACCCAGGTGACTATAATTCTTCCCTAATAGCCGTCCTACTAATCAGTCTGCCCACTGCAGTCGACTGTTCATTCCTTTCCTCCCAGCCTCATCTATCACCTGGATGACCTCAAGAGGCAACTGTGACTGCGACCAGACAAAGCGTTGAGGCACCCGTGGCATTAACATCAAATACCCATCAATGCACTCGCGTGCATCTTGTTTTCAATCACTTAAACAACCTTACTCTGTGATTGCGTCACGGTTAATGATGCCTCGCTCTCAGTCGAAAATGCCAACACGAGGCGATTGACCGGTGTTGGTCATTCTGTCAGAGAAGGAGGTGGGAGTGTTGAAGAGTTGGAAGATGATTGGCTGTAGCGACCAAGGTCACTCTGCCAAACACTCAGTTCTCATTCTCTGACGTCGGGTTTGTGATCACATTCATTATTAGATTTCTGAGTTGATGGATGCGGCAGAGATTGAGGTCCGATTCATTAAGTAGCGTTTTAGACAGCAAGGACTGCATTCAGGTTAGTGCCTATCTCATCATAGAGCTTTGTGGATGAGGGCTCTCACAGCTTGATTCAATCCCTCTCACCATTGCGACCGTCAATTCTGCCCACCAAGACACCACCTAGCCACCAGATTCAAGTCCTTCGCATGTCTTGTCACTAGACGCCTTGACACACAACCGGTTCTGTCATCACAACCTCCATTTATTTACTCCTCACTCCATTTACTCATCCATTCATCGATGCATCCATCTGTCAAGCTGTCAAGCCTTTGCTTCCCAGGTGACTCTTCGGTTGCAGGGCGATCGCTGACGATGCCACCCAATAAAGCAAGAAGGTGTGGCTGCTCTTTGGATCGTTTGTTGCATCCCTTGAATAAGATGAAGTAAGTAGTTAAATCTAAGCCAGTGCACTGCGACTGGACGGCGTAACCTCCTGACTGTGACAGTAGCTTCCTAGCCCTTCCCTATGTCGCCAGAGCAGTTTCTGTCCCAGTATGTGAAATGGATATGCATTCCGTCCAACTACTAACNATATGTGAAATGGATATGCATTTCGTCCAACTACTAACATGTCTGCTCCATTGCGCCTCCCTCGGTGATGAGAAAGGTGGGGTGGGAACAGTGCAGTCCGCATGTATGGATTGGGGACGGAGATGATGCTCTCTTGTGGCACAGTGTGTCTCCGCAGAGAGAGAAGTGTTGCATTCCTTTTGCTTCCTCCCATCACACTGGATGAGTGTTGGCCACACACACACACACACAAATGCTGCCATGCAGCACCGCGATGGCAGTCTACGTGTAAGTACTACTAAGAGGAAAGGAATCATTGCTACACTCCTCCTCCAGCGCGTGAATGCATCACATTAACATCGCAAATGGACGAACAAGGCTATAACTATGCACGAGTGATGCAAACTCACTCTTGAGCTGAAGCGCTTTTCGCCCTCCACTGTGATGGCATCTAGTCGACAGCTTTCTGGCGCATTCATCCATCCACTAAACTACGAGCGTGCGCAGACACTGAAACTACCCGTCTTCATTGCGATTCCGAGTGGCGAAAGCAAGGACACTCACTTTCCGATGATTGTTGGCCTCTAACCGCTGACAGAACTAGCCACTTGAATAAGCAGAAACGGATCAGCTGCACGAGCAGTGTAGCACACCAACCACACTGTATTAATGATGTCGTTTAAATGCACTTTGTGGGTGAGAGACCGGAAGACAATTGTTAACCTAATCGTTGACGAACGTGCTTTCTGCCAGGAGTGAGGGACACTCTCGCCGTGGACATACGCCCATCACACTTCTCCCACTGATTCGTAGTGAAGATGTCTCGTGACACTCTGCCATCCAATAGCAGGGCGGGTGAAAGGAAAGAAGAGGAAAGGGGAGATTCCTCTACACTCGTGGCAGCGTTGGCGGACCCTGCCCACCTAAGAGGTGGTATTATCTATGAACACTGGATAACATGCATTAGGTTAACATCCATTTGTCTCCTCAGCGGCAGAGAGTCCAGCCTATCCTTCGATCCTCCACGCTCTTCCGCAAGAAGTATTTCTGGCACCAATAAACGCCAAGAACAATTAAGGCCACTGCATTGCTACCCTGTTGTTGTTCAGAGTGAAGATGCGTTTTTAGCTGTCCTGTCAAATGCATTACCCACTGTATATGCTTACCTGTCAATTCCGCTGGCTCCCAACTGTTGAGGAATAATAACAATTCGGATTCATCACCCTGGGCTTAGTGGGACCTTGAAAGGAGCACTCAAATAGATAAACACGGATGTGAAATCGTTGGAGTAATGTTGCAGGGGGTGAAATCGCAGCTTCACAGTTGTCCCTTTCTAGGGATCTTAAATCTCTAATATAGGCAATTCTTGGCAAATATTTTGTGGAAGTCAAACGGAGACGTTTGTCGTGGGCTGGCCTCCAGGACGTATTCCATTCTCGTACCACAACTTATCCAGCCCATAAGGAAGTCTTAGAACTCTACATTGGTAACAGCGGAAGGCGGACGCGACGGTAAGTGATTTCTGTCCTGATGTAACCCGCTCTTAACAAACTGTAGCAATGCGAATGAAGTGTATTTGTCACGGATGGCAATCTCCGAAATTCCGTAACATATGGGCTGATTATGACGTCCACCTTCTTCATCTACTCCATCTTGCGATCTGCAAGAAAGCCTTTAACAAGGGAATCGACTCTAGCCGTAAGTCACCTGGTCAATTTTCGTTTCGAATGTCATCAATACCCACCAATGTAGCACTTGGAGACCTTCCTGAAGACCGAGGAATAGAGGATATTAGAGGAGGAGGGGAGGAGGCGAAGAGGCACTGTCGGCGTGTGGAAGGACTTGAGGTACTGCGACATGGCTCTGGGGCAGGGTCGCCCAACTGAGCACCCAGGTAGGCCCTTACCAACAAGTGGACCAAATTCCCTCATCTACAGCACCAATTCAACACTCTAACCGAGCAATAATTGGAAGGCCATAATTAAGCACCAAAGTGTGTTTGTTGGCNCTTATCCAGCCCATAAGGAAGTCTCAGAACTCTACATTGTAACAGCGGAAGGCGGACGCGACGGTAAGTGATTTCTGCCCTGATGTAACCCGCTCTTAACAAACTGTAGCAATGCGAATGAAGTGTATTTGTCACAGATGGCAATCTCCGAAATCCCGTAACATATGGGCTGATTATGACGTCCACCTTCTTCATCTACTCCATCTTGCGATCTGCAAGAAAGCCATTAACAAGGGAATCGACTCTAGCCGTAAGTCACCTGGTCAATTTTCGTTTCGAATGTCATCAATACCCACCAATGTAGCACTTGGAGACCTTCCTGAAGACCGAGGAATAGAGGATATTAGAGGAGGAGGGGAGGAGGCGAAGAGGCACTGTCGGCGTGTGGAAGGACTTGAGGTACTGCGACATGGCTCTGGGGCAGGGTCGCCCAACTGAGCACCCAGGTAGGCCCTTACCAACAAGTGGACCAAATTCCCTCATCTACAGCACCAATTCAACACTCTAACCGAGCAATAATTGGAAGGCCATAATTAAGCACCAAAGTGTGTTTGTTGGCAAGTTTGCAGTCAAATCTCTCTTTTCGTCAGTCTCTAGTCAGTCTCATTGAACACACACAGGCATTCGAACGAACCGACAGTTTTGTCTCTTTCGATTTGAAATCTTTGCGTGATCCTGTGTGTGACGTTTGTGCATTNCCCTGATGTAACCCGCTCTTAACAAACTGTAGCGATGCGAATGAAGTGTATTTGTCACGGATGGCAATCTCCGAAATTCCGTAACATATGGGCTGATTATGACGTCCACCTTCTTCATCTACTCCATCTTGCGATCTGCAAGAAAGCCTTTAACAAGGGAATCGACTCTAGCCGTAAGTCACCTGGTCAATTTTCGTTTCGAATGTCATCAATACCCNATTTTCGTTTCGAATGTCATTAATGCTTACCAATGTAGCACTTGGAGACCTTCCTGAAGACCGAGGAATAGAGGATATTAGAGGAGGAGGGGGAGGAGGCGAAGAGGCACTGCCGGCGTGTGGAAGGACTTGAGGTGCTGCGACATGGCTCTGGGGCAGGGTCGCCCAACTGCGCACCCAGGTAGGCCCTTACCAACAAGTGGACCAAATTCCCTCATCTGCAGCACCAATTCAACACTCTAACCGAGCAATAATTGGAAGGCCATAATTAAGCACCAAAGTGTGTTTGTTGGCAAGTTTGCAGTCAAATCTCTCTTTTCGTCAGTCTCTAGTCAGTCTCATTGAACACACACAGGCATTCGAACGAACCGACAGGTTTGTCTTTTTCGATTTGAAATCTTTGCGTGATCCTGTGTGTGACGTTTGTGCATTTGCAGCTACCCTAGACCTGCTTGTGTAGAAACGAACCTACTTGCAAGGCAAAGTGACCCAGGAATGAAACGCCGGCTGCTAGAGAAAGCACACATTTGAAGAGAATGGAAGTGGATGATGCCGCTCAACATTACTTGCATTGGAGCAAGGTATTTTCTGCCCTAATTTAATGGTTGTAAGACACTGCTTCGTTGTCGATTATGGACTACGATTGCTGATCCGCATTATATCGTTGCTAAATGCACTGGGTATGCCCTTTTATTACCCATTACCAGCCTCGGCAACCGATGTTGGAGGTCTATCATTGATAACCCCCTGCCCTGCCTAATAATGGGACTTGTTGTGGACAGAAAAGGCGTACCTCCGAGAGTTGTGAAGATGGAGACAGAGCTCGTGGAAGACAACTGTACCACTAATGCATTCCTCACCTTCGGCAGACCGTGATGCCCAAATCGTAGCCCACGTGTGGTTTTACCTCATCTCTCTGTCTGTTCCTCTGCATTGCAGCTGAATGGTCAACAAGGTATGAGCTCTATTTGGAAATGCGTCCTAACATTGTTCCAATGCGGAAATGGTGGGAACACTGATGTGCCACACAATAGTGTACATGCTGGTACGATTCATTTTTTGAAGTCTATGGCATTGAAGAAAGTAGCATCTTTCACACGACCTCTCCCAACTTGTTCCAAATTGTGTATGCTGACTGCAATTCCTATTTTACTGTTATCAAATTTCGTTAATTTCTCTTGCATGAAGTCACGATTTACTTAGGCTTTCCATCTGAAACCATGTCTGGAATTCGGTGTGATATCCCTAAAAACTTTAAAGTACAGATTATTTGAGCATAGCAAGTACCCAAAGCAGTGATGCTCTCCACACGTCACTGGACCAGTTCAAATCTAGCCTTCCGGACAGCGGTTATACAGAAAGGGCGAGGCCATACAGTAAATGGTAGAGAGGAAACACTTCATGAGAAAACAGCTATTACAAGGCCATAGATCAAATGCAATGCTACAAATTTTTTCGGTTTATTCGTTTCAAATTTATTCATTTTCACGTGAATTTTCAGGAATGCGATTGCAGAATGCCTTCACCTCATGCACGGAGTGCTTGACCTGATCGACGGTTCCGAAATCCAAACCACTGTCATTGAACTATGATTATCGTGCATTTAAATGCTGAAGGAACACATTCGTGTGGTCACTGCCGCCATGTAGCAATTTTGATTTTATGAATTATCCAATCCCATTGAAGGCAGGTAGCTCTGGTCAAGCTACAGTTATGCTACTGATACATTTAAGTAAGCCCAGCACTCGCCCATTCGCTGAGGTCGCGACGAATGCTCATCCCTACTAGGCCAACCCTAATTCAGCCCTATAGTTAACACGTGCGTCCTTACAAGGACGAAGCGCACTAGTAGCCGATCTAAGCACACTACCAAGCGCAAAAGTGTAGCTTGGAGACTCATTAATTAAATTTAATGCATTTGTATCCTCCAACTTGTCTGTGGAAATGAGGGCTTTTCTCACTACTGGACCACTATTGGATGTTGCGGTTGATGGATGCAAAGATCAGCAGCGGTCTGCAGTATTATGTGGCACTTCTCGATATTCAGTGTCTCCACTGAAGCCCAAAACGCACCTCTTGATACCAGTTAGTGGTTGACTTTCGATTAATAGTAATTCCCATCATATTCATGCGCTACGTTGCAACAGATTGCTCTGAGTACAATCTCTAGCAGAAGTGGTGAAAATGGTGCCTATCATAGGAAACTTGCNTTCTCTTCATGTCGTCCGTCTAGTAGGGTGTATTTCACTGCCAAACTCGTGTTCATACAATCGCCAACCCTGTCCGGCCTATAAAGTAACACACTATTAATGCAAAATTCGACTAGAAACCGGCCTGCATAGCTTTGCGACCGATTTCCGCTTGTCGCGTACGACAGACATGCCTGAGTCTCATCGATCAACTCGAAAAGTTCGCAACGACCTGAGGGTTCAAAGAGGTGCAGCAGAACTCGCAGGAGTTGTTCAGGTCATCCGATGAGCTCAAGCAACTTAACCGCTTTCTTGTACATCTTGATTCGTTTAAGGCCCACTTAGCATACCGCGTTTATGTTAACTCGTTGCTCGCCGTCAACAGGAAGTGGCCTCACTGGGGGACTTGAGGAAGTTCCAAGAGCCACAAGTGCGATTGACACAATTAGAGAAATGACCAACTGTTTATAGCAGACAAGCACTTTGAAGTGGAGGGACTAGACGCACATGGAGTAGAAGGAACAACACTATCTACTTCCCTTTCATGTACCGAAATGACGCTAGCTGCAATGACGTTGCCAAGTAATTGACCAAATACGGGGCATCCATGAAGGACACTTTGGTCGACCTACTACATGCTCTAATAAAACTCTTTTTTTGTCTTTAGTAAACCTGAAAAGAAGGACGTTGAAAGGAGTACTAAGAATGGGATAGAGTTTGTACGCAAATTCTTCGAAGAAGACCCAATTGGAAAACAAATTGCTCAACTTGCAAACGACTGGAATGAAGCAATGGTGGGAGGTAGATTTTAGCATTTTTTTGTCAAAAATTTACATTTTTTCATTCAGCCAAATGCGAATACCGGGCGTCACTGGATGAGTACTGAAGAGGTCTCACGAACACAACTGTTTAAATTGTCAACTTTCATGCGCGCTTCTCTTCACGAATAAATGCTTATTCATAGGAAAGCTGCCTTGTGCCAGATTAATGAGGGCCATGGATTGCGAGTTTAGTAGCCTAAGGTTTTGGGGGTGAAATGAGATAGGAATTGAGCATTTGAGGCGTTGCTAATTTCAATTGAAGGCCGCATTTGTCCTGGAATAAACATGTGATGGTTAGCGAAACCATGGGAAGCACGGCCTCTTGAGTCGTTTCAACAGCCGCCAGTGGCTTCACCAGTGACTTCATTAGTGGCCTCACTAGTGGGTAGACTGGTTTGTCACACATGCGAGGTACGGTTAGAGGGCTAGTGGGCGTGGTGGAAGAGCCAATACGTGTAAGACAAGCAGTTCCCCTTCTCTTTCATGAGGCACACACAGCGCCCACTTTGGTTACTTCTCCCTTAACGACCATAATGCATTTGAGGTCAACATGACCCTTCCAATTTGAGGGCATTGATGACAGGTGGTACCATATCACCGATAAGTTTCAACGGTTCCACTTCCCAGTTTTTAAGGTCAGGCGATCTTACCGCCTCAGTGTAGCCCCATGGTGGTCCATGCTCTGCACCATTCGCTGTTCAGTAAGGCATCCACCTAGAAGGCCAACCAATCTCGCCTTACTTCTCCAGTGCTCACGATGTGAGTCGGTGCGATTTCGAAATCCCGGTCACCATGCTACCCAGGCAGGTTTTATCATGCCTAACAAGCACCACTTCTTGAGGTCTCATTGTATGCCACCATCCGGTGGAATCAAGAGCGACTTCCGAGTCACCCTTAGAATGCTATGGATCTGCAAGTCAGCGAAATAGCTTCAACTGTGATGACTAAAGTGTGTAAGGGACCAGTAGCTCTAGCGCAACACAAGTAAAGCTAATAATGGGCTTCCAAAGCTACATGAGCCCAAATTGGTGAACATGAGTGATGAGTGTGGCGTGGTGGGACNCCCCAAATTGGTGAGCATGAGTGGTGAGTGTGGCGTGGTGGGACTTCCTTGAAGGCAAACGAAGGCATAGTACGAGGGTAGGATAAGTGTACAGAAAACAGCGATGCAACGGACCTACTGGCATGGCCCTGAGGCCACCTCGCTTAGCTAGGGTAGCATGGCCACCTCAGTCCATAACCGAATGCGGCACTTAGCCAGGGTAGCATGGCCACCTCAGTCCATAACCGAATGCGGCAGTCAGAACAAACAAAGTATTACAAAGCCCCATTCTTCTTTCAAGCGTCGTCCTCGATGCTCCTACCGGTACGCTTTCCGCATATGCCACCACATTGTGATCAGTGCTGGAGAGACATTCACGAGCTAACCGTGCCTGTCATCGAAATCTGAGGGCAATTCGAATGCTGCTCTTGGCCAGCCTCCTGCATCAGCCATCACCTTCGAATCAAACATCTCAGTCGCCAGATTTTCGTGCGCCCTCTAGACACTTCCAACTGATATGGAATTTCTTCATGTGGTGAGAACACTGGCCCAAAGGCAACGTCGCTCTATAAACATTGAGCCTTTTCTTCCCTAACACCTGCTCACTGCATTGACAACATCCGCTTTAGCAGCACCATAACAAATTCGTACATGTTGCAAAGGCGAGGACATCAGTATCAGTTATTCTGTAATAAGTTATCCAAATAGTAGACTTGACAGAGCGTTGTGCGATCAGTCCAGAAAGGCTCCGCATACTTCAAATGGACTCGTAGCTGCCAAATTATTTACAAATCGTTTGTTGATTGAAAACACAAATTTTGGACTTTTGAAAGGAGGAGTGGTCCTTCAAAGTGAAGGTCAAAGGAAGACCCAAGCATGGGCGATTATGTGTGCCGCTAGGTAAGCAAACAACTTGAGAAACAATGAGGCTAACAAAGGTTGCAAATGTGACATCGAAGTCATCATATCCAATGAAGAATTGCATAACAGCATGGCATGGAGGGATCCTGCGGAAAATGGAGGAAGAATACTTTGCGTTTTCTCCTACTCCATCGACGCGTCAAAATTCTTGAAGTTGCACAAAGAAGGACCGACTCAACCTGGTTTGTCACGTGAAAGCTTCAAGTAGACAACAGGCAACGATTTCACTTTGATACGCTCACCATCAATCCTATTGTGTGTGCCTCGACCTTAAACCNATAACTGCTGTGAGTAGGAACCCCTGAGTTATTTGATGCTGGCAACCACTTGACTCCCTCTACTGATTGGCTAGCACTCGTCCAATCATCTGACGAGTTGTGAAGCTCCGATCCCCTTCTCAGCTTCCAACTTAAACCAGCGCTCAAAATATAAGAGGCTGTGTAACGCTTTGATTGTTTGTTTGATTCTTCATTTTAGTCAAGTGAACACAAGGGATACACCATTTTGCCTTGGTTGTGATTACATTATATTTCTCAGCCTTCTAGCTTCCATGGACGTCGGAAAGATCTAGGCTGCCTACAATGTTTAACTAATATGCAAACCCGTAAAATCAACTATGTTAGTCTTCCGTTCACGAATTAAGTGATCTTCTGATGTACACAAGGTATTGTTATAAATGTTTAACTAATATGCAAACCCGTAAAATCAACTATGTTAGTCTTCCGTTCACGAATTAAGTGATCTTCTGATGTACACAAGGTATATGAGAACACTGGCCCAAAGGCAACGTCACTCTATAAGCANAGTCGCCAAATTTTCGTGCGCCCTCTAGACACTTCCAACTGATATGGAATTTCTTCATGTGGTGAGAACACTGGCCCAAAGGCAACGTCACTCTATAAGCATTGAGCCTTTTCTTCCCTAACACCTGCTCACTGCATTGACAACATCAGCTTTAGCAGCACCATAACAAATTCGCACATGTTGCAAAGGCGAGGACGTCAGTACCAGTTATTCTGTTATAAGTTATCCAAATAGTAGACTTGACAGAGCGTTGTGCGATCAGTCTTGAAAGGCTCCGCATACTTCAAATGGACTCGTAGCTGCCAAATTTTTACTGATAGTTTGTTGATTGAAAACACAAATTTTGGGCTTTTGGAAGGACGAGTGGTCCTTCAAAGTGAAAGTCAAAGAGAAGACCCGAGCATGGGCGATTATGCGTGCCGCTAAGTAAACAAACAACCTGAGGAACAATGAGGCTAACAAAGTTTGTAAATTTGACATCGGAGTCATCATATTCAATGAAGAAGTGCATACCAGCATGGCATGGATGGATCCTGCAGAAAATGGAGGAAGAATACTTTGTGCTCAATCCTACCCCATCGACGTGTCAAAATGCTTGAAGTTGCACAGCGAAGGACCGACTCAACTTGGTTTGTTACTTAAACGCCTCAAGTAAACAACAGGCAACGATTTCACTTTGGTACTCTCACCATCAATTCTATTGTGTATGCCACGACCTTAAACCCTCACTGACCACTTCCACTCTCTCCTCCCCTAAATATCAACGCTTGAAAGAGAAAAGGCAACTGCTAATATTATACCTCTAGACTGCAGACTGGCTGCTAGTCTGTGGTGCTGAATGGATAACTGCTGTGAGTAGGAACCCCTGAGTTATTTGATGCTGGCAACCACTTGACTCCCTCTACTGATTGGCTAGCACTCGTCCAATCATCTGACGAGTTGTGAAGCTCCGATCCCCTTCTCAGCTTCCAACTTAAACCAGCGCTCAAAATATAAGAGGCTGTGTAACGCTTTGATTGTTTGTTTGATTCTTCATTTTAGTCAAGTGAACACAAAGGCTACACCATTGTACCTTGCTTCTTGCTTTAGCAGCATTACCTCCCAATCATGCCATTAGCCTCCCAGACATTTTGCGCGTCGTGATTACATTTTATTTCTCAGCCTTCTGGCTTCCATGGACGTCGGAAAGATCTAGGCTGCCTACGATTTTTAACTAATATGCAAATCTGCAAAATTAACTGTGTTAGTCTTCTGTTCACGGATCAAGTGATCTTCTGATGCACACAAGGTACTGTTATACCTTTCCAAATAAGTATCTCACCCATAGTGTCGGGGTTTGTCGAGCAGTTGTACTTCACTTCGCGACAAGAAAGAAGAGCCAACGTGTGCACGTGTCAGAAGTGAATAACTGATTAATGAAGCGTAAGTGCAGGCAAGCTGTGGAGGCTGTGGGACGTAATTTGTTTGGTTACACTAACGGGTTAACCGCTAAGTAGATAAGTGATTGTGATAGACCTCACTTGGAGATGCACACACAAATCCATCCTTACAATCGAATAAATATCATGAATAACTACCTGAGGCCATGTTGCCTGGATCGCACAAAACACAATGGTTTCTTTCTCATTGATGAAGATATAGCTTCACCAAGGACCCACATTTTGGAATAGTTCACCTTGAAGGGTCAACATAAAATATATATGTAGCTTGGTGAAACAAACTTCGTTCACTGCCTCCCTAAATGTATGAAGAATATCTGAAATCAAAACAGAACAAAGTAAAACGCAATGCATTAAAATGGATGCAATGCCTTGAATAAAACAAGTTTGGGCATTTATGGTGTTGAAGTCGCGTCTCCTTTCCCATCTGCTTTATTGACCAATGCGATGGCCTGCATTGAGGTAGCATGGATGCTTGTCGAAGGTGGTACTGAGAAAGAGAGTTGCCTATTTTGTGTGCTATGTGCCTGAACATGTCATCGGGTTGAACCAGTGGGACCATTATTTGTGGTACGGTTTCATCACGGCTAAGAATGCTATCACCACCATAGCTTGAAATACTTAAATCCACACTTTCCTCTTTCAGAACCTGTAGTAAGACATTAGCCTAGACTCACTACAGCCTCATTGAATTCCCTCGAACTTAATCCCTACAAGAATGCCCAAGATATTTTCACCTCCTTGCACCTCTGCTAATCCAATTTCTGCAAGTTGAATTTGGCTTCAAAAGGACGAAGAAGCTTGCATGGTGGGTACATAAGTACTCTCGTGGACATAATCATCATTAGAAAATCGCCGGGTAATTTTTCAGCGTCAGAGAGCTATCCTCCTCTTACCTGCTGGTTAGAAGCAGTTCACTTCAACTAACATTTCTTGCGCTTACAACAGCATTTAGGAGC
Organism: Taenia saginata; assembly: GCA_001693075.2. Lineage (NCBI taxonomy): Eukaryota > Metazoa > Platyhelminthes > Cestoda > Cyclophyllidea > Taeniidae > Taenia > Taenia saginata. Next base: position 36,819 of record LWMK02000179.1, read on the forward strand.
GGAAAGACAACAACAAAGGGAAGGATCCATGGCATATACCTTGAACAGCGACTCTGAACGCGTAAGCATCAACAACCGCGACTGGAAACTAAACGCGTATATAAGACGGTGGCGAGCCCTTCACTAACCAGCCGCACTAACCGAAGTGAGAACAAAGATGAAGGCGTCCATCTTTTCTGCTCTTCCCATCCTTGTCATTACCGTTGTTGCTGCCCCTGCCGAGTAAGTATTCTCCACTGCCTTTGCATAAAACAACTGGAAGCTAAATTGACCTCGTATAGTTCTCTAATCGTATCTTATTTTCCATTAGTGATAAGGTACGTGTGAGCCCAATATCCCGCGCTTTTTGTTGATAACTACACTGCTGCCTTGAGTTCAGGTGCATGCTTTATGTGGTTTAGTTGGTAAATGCTGTTTCTTCTCCTGTAGGAGCAAGAGGATCTGAACATGCTAATGATGAAGCAATTAGGAGAGGTACGTCGCTTCTTCACAGAGGACCCCTGGGTCGGAATGTTACCAACCGAACCCAAGAGATGTTCGCTATCGCCAAGGCTATTTGACAGCGAATATGAGAACGCCTTGGCGAATGTATGAAGTGTCTTGAGAGCGAGTAGATTTGCGCTTCACCCACGATGCATGGAGAATTAATAAAAGGATCGAATTCACTGCATCCTTAGACTCCTTGGATGATCGAGGGCTGCTGAGGATATGCGTGACCCCTCTTGGCAGTCCAAATGAACTTGGAGTTTCCAACGGCTTGGAAGCCAAATTTGGGGTAAGAAGTTCTGCCGAGCATAAGCGCATCCACAGGAGAGACGTTAAAAAATGTCCACACCGAAGCGTTTCCTAGTGCTTCATGGCGAAGACCACGGAGATAGGGAGATGCCGAAGGCGGACATCACCGTCAGCCCTTCCGTTATGGAATTTCGGAGATTTTCACATCCGTAGCACATGCACTTTCTTCGCACCGCCACAGTTTTCTACTAGCGGTACAGATCGAGATTAAAGTCCGTTACAGTTGGGCCCACTTACCCTGCCACCAATGCAGTGTCCCGAGATGCCCTTGAAGGCAAGAGAGGCCATAATACTAAGGCAGAATATGCATATTTAGCAAAGGGGGAGGGATCGGAGCTACTGGCATAGTCCCTGAGGCCAGCCCACCCGACCAGTGCAATATGGCCACCGCAGTCTGAAATTGAAATCGGCAGTCAAAACAACAAAACAATGTATTACAATGATCTTTAAAAGAAGTAGAGACAACTGGTGGCAAACATGCAGGTACTTTTCTTTTTAGGTGAAGCATGCCGATGAAAAGCGATGGATAGGACTTGCTCCAACTCACTCCAAATCACTCGGTTCTACACCACGAAAATGAACTAAGTGAGTGCAAGTGGGGATCGCTGGACCACTACTCCACCATGAAAGCTAGCCTCTACAGCGTGATGTGGGATTGGTGGGAAATAAATCCATAAATGACCCGGAGACCGCAAATCTACAATCGAAATCTATACCCATGTTGGAGTCCAGTCTTATGGATAATGGTTAAGTAATCGAAGCAATATCTTTAACCGGAGAGAGAGATGCAGCAGCTGCAGCTGAGATTTAGGTCAACTGGGAAAAGGAGCATGTGAAACAGTTCTTCTAATCTCACCCAAGAGTGGAAGTCTTCCACGAAATGTCAAATTGTATTGACTGGACCACTACTCCACCATGAAAGCTAGCCCCTACAGCGTGATGTGGGATTGGTGGGAAATAAATCCATAAATGACCCGAAGACCGCAAATCTACAATCGAAATCTATACCCATGTTGGAGTCCAGTCTTATGGATAATGGCTAAGTAATCAAAGCAATATCTTTAACCGGAGAGAGAGATGCAGCAGCTGCAGCTGAGAGGTAGGTCAACTGGGAAAAGGAGCATGCGAAACAGTTCTTCTAATCTCACCCAAGAGTGGAAGTCTTCCACGAAGTGTCAAATTGTATTGCTTTGTCGTGCAAGTGTGACAGGGTCGTTCCAACCACCAATCCGCCCATCCCACTCATCATGCACGCTTCTCAAGACAGTTTTCTCATGCAATCCTTTGAGCCATTCCTGTCGTGTGGAATAAGCAAACGAACGCAATCACAGAGCAGAAATGAATGCGTGAGAAGGACGAATGAGGGAATGAACAAATGCAGGCAGGATGTGATGAAGTGATGAGTGTAGTAATGTCTGATGGGGTGAAGTGGAATAAATGGAAGGGGAGATAAGTGGGAGTGAAATAAGGAAACGCAAGTAAACAAATTACAAATGAGTGGATGATGTAGTGCGTAAATGGAGAAGTATTTAAGCAAACAGCTGGAAATCCACAAAGGTTAGCCCTTCCACAGCTTACGCAAAGCAGATGGGATGAAAGTCGACAACTGCGTGGATGGCTAAGGAAAGAAAGGTAGGTGAAACTCTCTCGCTCTGTAGGCGCCACTAATAGGAGGATTACAGCTACTGATGCTATACTGCTTGCATGTGCATGTTTCCACAACTAGACAGGCAGCAAATAATAGACATTTTGTGCACAAATTATATCAACCAGTCGCCTTGACCAGACTTGTGCAGTTTGTGCTCATCTGCAAGGGGGAGCGAGTGCGCAATCCCCATCAGTTATGGATGCAACTTCACAACTAGCCCACTAGCTTCCCCAATCGTCTAGGCTAATCAAACACCGTCTAGTACCACAAATTTCGCGAAGCAAAGGAGACAATATGGACGCCATTCGAAAGCATTGTTTCGGCTTTGCACACTTGGACAGTGTGCATCCCGTTCCCATGAGGCCCGATCGCCGCATTTGCTCGGGGATCTAAGATACTCTAGCCCCTCGCCCACAGCATCAAAAGGCCTGGAATCACAGTGTGCGTGGGGTGTCTCTCCATCCATTCGAAACTTGGATTCGTACCCCCACCTTCCACTGGTCTGCATTATCATGCGAGCATCGAGGATGATGCATAAATGAAGAGAGGGGCTGTGTAACACTTTGTTTGTTGGAACTGCCGGTTGCGATCACTTGGGTGGCCATGTTGTACTAGCCGGCAGCTTACAAGTCCTCTGTTTCAATAGCCTATGTATTCTGTCCCAGTACTATGCTTTCTTTTACATTCAAGGATATCTCGCAATGCTACAGCATTATTGACGCGGCTGGTCGAAATAAGAGATGGCAAGGAAAGATCGTGTGAAAACTATCAAGAACAGTGGAGGCTACACTAAGCCGTAAGCGAAAGTACTTTGCAACAGTCCTTATAAATCGCCTTTGTCGCGATTGAAAACTAAGAAATAAGTAACATACACTACTAAATGGTAGTGTAAACTATTGCAACGTCGTTGGGGTTGCAAATGATTATTTTGTATAGTTAATGTGATGTTATTTGTAGGTAATTTCATCCTCAAGATATTCACTGCTGAAAAACTCATTTCATGCCTAACTTACACCTAAATTGCTACGTTTATAACAATAAGTTCATGGTGATCAGTAACTTTTGACAGGCCAAAAATACGCACAAATTTGCGTTTAATGTTTTATCGGACAAGCACCGATGTGAATGGCGAGGTTTAGTCGGCGAAGATCGTAGCTTGGAACAGGATTAATATGAGAAGCTGTGAGTATGAATGCAAACGAGAGGACGAATCGATACGATCCATCCATCACCTCATATTCTAGGTGTCTGGTTTTACATTGCTTATTGTGGAATTACTATTCAATGGTTAACAAGTCCACAGTGGTAAAGGCTACGGTGTTGCATGTTTCATCCGTTTAAAGGTCTGTTCAAAAACGATTTGTGGCGCCTAAAAATCGCGTGTTTGTCCCTAGGCAGATATTAAGGTCAATGCAGATGTAAGCGTATGAGGTGGACTGTTGACTGAAGGCAATTATTAATGACAGCTGAGATACATTTATGTACTTGACACGGCACCAAACGTCACGGCACGACACGACAAGGCATGACGCAACAGAGCATTAAGTCTGATAATGCTCAAAAACAACTGTTCTGTAATCGACTAGCACTTGCTTTGAAAAGCGCTTTGTTCCTGGTCTTTAGGGTCAAAAGGTTCGACAAGGCCTCAAGTCGCATAACGTGGGCGCGAAACTGGTAAACTGTGAGACCGCGTATCATATCGCATCTTTTTGACGAGATGGGATGGCACAGGATGGGGAGGATTCCGTCCCATCTTCCATAGTCTCTGACAACATTCCACCATCCTGCAAGTGAAGAAGCGCTAATTATTTGCATGACATCGTGCAAAATAGAATAAACACTTGGGAAATGAAGCTGGAAAGGGACGAAATTCCATAAACACTATAACTGCAACAATCTTTTGCTTGAATGGGTGAGCATAAATCTTGTCCCACTTCTGCCACCTACCCTATGGGTCAATAGCTGCTCTGTAAAGGTATGTATCGAAGACACTTATGCTCTCGTATTCCGGATTGGATGATTCATGAGGAGCGCAGTAGCTCTTGTCCATTTTGCAATGAAGACTAGCTTAGTTTCGACGCAGAGGAAGCATGGAAACGAGGACTGCCGATTTCGGTTAGAGACAGCGGTGGCCATCTTGCCTTAGCTGGGTAGGCTGGCTTCAGGGTCTATACCAGTAACTCCAATCCCTCTCTCTTTGCTGAATGCACATATTCAGCCTTAGTATTATGCCTTCTTTTGCCTCCAAGGACGTCTCGAGACACTACATGGGTGGCAGTGGATAGTGGAAAGTGGACCCAACTCTAACGCACTTTAATCCCGATCTATACCGCTGGTGGAAAACTGTGGTGGTGCGAAGGAAGTGCATGCGCTACGGGTGGGATAAATCTCTGACTTCCCATAACGGAAGGGCTGACGATGATGTCCGCCTTCGGCATCTCTCCATCCCTGTGGTCTGCAAGAAGGCTATTAACAACTGAAGCGACACTAGCCATGAACCACCTCAAACGCTTCGGTGCGGACGTTTCTCCAATGTATCTGCTTAAGGAGACAGGTGTTTAAACACCTCCATCTGGACACGCAAATACTCGGCAGAACTTCTTACTCCAAATGTGGTTTCCGAACCGTTGAAAACTCCAAGCTCATTGGAACTGCCAAGAGAGGTCACGCATCTACTCAGTTGGCCTCGAATTCCGATGACAGGCACGGTTAGCTCGTGGGAGTCTCCGCAGTACTGATTACGTTGTGGTGGCTGATGCGGGAAGAGTACCGACAGGAGCGTCGTGGACGACGCTAGAATGAAGAGTGAGGCTAGGTAATACTTTGTTTGTTCTGACTGCTGGATTCGGTTACGAACTGAGGTGGCCATTTTACCCTAGCTGGGCAGGGTGGTCTCAGGGCCATGCATATGCATACTCTGTCTTAGTATTGTAACTTCTTTTGCATTCAAGGGATACTAAGTACGTCACACTCATGACTCATGTTACCGATTTAGGGCCCATTTAGCTTGGAAAGCCCAATTTAGCTCCACTTGTGTTGCGCTAAAGCCACTGACACCTTACACATTTAGTCATCAAAGCTGAAGCTATTTTGCTGACTTGGAGATCTATAGCATTTTTAGGGGTGNTAAAAAACAATTTTATCTGATGAAAGTTGCTAAAACATACTTTCCGATGCCGTTTCATTCCAGTTCTTTGCGAGTTGAGCAATTTGTTTTCCAACTGGGTCATCGTAGAAGAAGTTGTGTATAAATCTTATCTCTTTCTTAGTACCCGTTCCATCGTCCTCCGGTTTCTTTTTCCTAAAAGCAAAAAAGCGTTTTATTTGAAGCAGGTAGTAGGTTTTGCATGAGGCTATGCAGACACTCGAAATGGGCACCCACTCGGCCGAAACCGCCACTACGAAAACAGTGAGAGCGAGAAGCACAATGCAGGCACGCATTCTTCAGGTTGTTCAGTTACAAGTGTAGTCGAGACCATCTCTTATATAACCAGCACTGGCTTATGTTTATCGTATTCTTTTTCGGCCAAAGTGTCCTTCATGGATGCCCTGTAATTGGTCAATTACTTGTCAACGTCATTGCGGCTAGCGTCGTTTCGGCACATGAAAGGGAAGTAGATGGTGTTGTTCCTTTTACTCCATGTGCGTCTAGTCCCTCCACTTCAAAGTGCTTGCCTGCTATAAACAGTTCTTCATTCTTCTAATTGTGTCAATCGCACTTGTGGCTCTTGGAACTATTCCAAGTGCCCCAGTGAGGCCACTTCCTGTTGACGGCGAGCAACGAGTTAACATAAACGCTGTATACTAAGTGGATCTTAGACGAATCAAGATGTACAAGGAAGCGGTTAAGTTATTAGAGCTCATCGGATGACCTGAACAACTCCTGCGAGTTCTGCTGCACCTCTTTGGACCCTCAGGTCGTTGCGAACTTTTCGAGTTGATCGATGAGACTCAGGCATGTCTGTCGTACGCGACAAGCGGGAATCGGTCGTAAAGCTAAGCGGGCTGGTTTCTAGTCGAATTTTGCATTAATAGTGTGTTACTTTTTGGGCCGGATAGGGTTGGCGATTGTATGAACAGGAGTTTGGTAGTGAAATACACCGTACTAGACGGACGACATGGAGAGAAAGACGCGTCTAGCCTGGTTCATGAGGAATCATCTGTTACTATACGTAGGTCACGAGACAAATTGTTGGCGTGTGCAAGGACTAAAGAAGATGTGGTGGTGTTTGAGTAGACAGGTTCCACCCACATGCATGAAGGGTGAAGAGTAAACCGTAAATGCCTTCACTATGTTCGCCTCTACCTCAACAAGCGCTATCAAAAGTTAGCTTTGAAAAGGAAGCGTTTGTCAACGAACTGACCTACTGGTCCACCCGTAAATGGGAAACGGCATGCTGCGGTCGAATAAAAATAACAATATTTTTCCTTCCCTCAGACGCCTAATCACTGCTGCACCCAACTATTGTGTACACACCAATGTATTCTCAGGATTCAGTGCAAAGCCTCGTGCCCAGACAGGATCCGCATTCACACCTCGATATAAGGGGTGGGGGTTGAGGGAGAAGGGGCTTCATCCTCTTCCCTTGAACTAGCACAGCCAGAGGTGCAAGGATACCGAGGGTTGGATCGTTCACACACACACATATACAATGCATTTGACTAAGACACATCTCAGAGTGAGCTCCTGTTTCGTTCAGATAGGGTGGTCAACTATTGCTGTTCGATGCTATTCGAACCCAATTTTACAGCAGCATCGTTGGTTTTATGTCGACAGGAGTTGAGTTAACAGGCCAATGAAGGGATGCGTTTGGCTAAGGCACCACTCGAATGAAAGCATTTGGTTCGTTTGAAAAGGGCGCAGACCACTATTGCATACCGCCATCAACGCTGAGATAGGGTGATCAACCGTTGCCGTTTGGTGCTATTCGAACCCACTTTTTACAGCAGCATCGTTGGTCTTGAGGATCATCTTTATGTCGACAGGAGTTGAGTTAACAGGCCAGTGAAGGCAAAATAGCGAGTACTCTGGACACCAGAGCATGGCTGTGTGACTCCTCCCAGTCGATAGCGATGGCACTCAAAGGAAGTGCCTTCTCGTCCCTTACAGGCCTTGTGTTGCTGGGGAACTTCAAGGATGATGGACGTGATTTAGGCACATCTGTAGCATGTGACTAGCTGAAACCAATTACGAAGCCACAGAGGCCATGTTGTAGTTGGATTTGTACTTGAAAGGCAGTTGGCGAGAGTATGTCGCATTGTAAAAACGTGGCGCTTACCCACCAGATGTGGCGTATGGCTGTATGAACTCGAGTTTGGTGATGGAACTCTATGGACTCGAGTTTGGTGATGAAATGCTTAACGGTAGGGACATTGCATCGATAATGAGGAATAATCCACTCCTAATGATGAGGCGCTATGCCTTACTGTGTGTCTACAATGGATGGGAGGAAAGTAAGCCTAAAGTAATCTCGGTTTTTTCCTTCCCTAATTTTTATACGTTGACAATCCGTGGAACATAGACCACTTGACTGACCCATTGACCTGTGAATGAGAAATTGGCATTTCCTAAGCAAATGAACACATTAATTATTACCCCCCCCACTATACAAAGATTTCCGAGACACATAGTGCTTTATCCTCACCAGGCAGCTCAACACCTCACATCGGATTAGAATCCAACTCTAAGATCTAATGTCGTACTTCAAGATGAATGGGAGGAAGATATTGCTCCACCCCATCTCCTGTGTCCCCTGGAACTGACATGGCCAGAGAGATGTGGAGATACCAAGGCCTAAGTCATCTACGCATACGGACGATGCGTTTGGCTAAGGCACCACTCGAATGAAGGCATTTGATTCGTTTGAAATGGGCGCAGACCACTATTGCATACCGCCATCAAAGCCTACGCGATGCATCATTGCTGTCGGCCTGGAAGACCATCTCGTCGTTAAGAGGGGTTAACTTGGAGCAAACAATGCGTGTAAATCAAGGAGGGCCACGAACATCGGGAATTGGCTGCGTGAACCCTTCCATGCCACCCCAAATTGGACCCGACTGCACAAATATTCACCACCAACACATTAGTTGCAATCGCTTTGTGTTCGTGATCAAAGGGTTGTTTGTTTGTTTGTCTCTGTTGTGTTAAACTTCAAAGGTGAGCAGATTTTGCGTTGCGGGTTGGAAAAATAACATCAAGTTTTATTTATCGGTCTCTTAAATGTTAACAGAGTGCGGGGAGAATACTTGAAGTCAAGCCCAGCTTNTGAATGAAGGCATTTAGCTCGTTTGAAAAGGGCGCAGACCACTATTGCATACCGCCATCAACGCCTACGCGATGCATCATTACTGTTGGCCTGGAAGACCACCTCGTCGTTAAGAGGGGCTAACTTGGGGTGGACAATGCAGGTAAATCAAGGAGAGATACAAACATCGGGAATTGGCTGCGTGAACCCTTCCATTCCACCCCAAATTGGACCCGACTGCACAAATATTCACCATCAACACATTAGTTGCAAGCGTTTTGTGTTCGTGATCAAAGGGTTGTTTGTTTGTTTGTCTCTGTTGTGTTAAACTTCAAAGGTGAGCAGATTTTGCGTTGCGGGTTGGAAAAATAACATCAAGTTTTATTTATCGGTCTCTTAAATGTTAACAGAGTGCGGGGAGAATACTTGAAGTCAAGCCCAGCTTTAACTATGGGTGGGTGTATTTTAGGTTGCCTGTTCATAAGTCCACATCAACAGTGTCAGGACTGACTCAGTCTAAGGTACCGGTAGTTACTTTGGCGCATGTAAACAATGCATCTCAAGGGTTTGGGCATGAATGCAGCACCGCTTGCCACCGTGACCGAATTACATCCACTTTCAGACCAACGAAATGCGAGTTGTCATTGTCGCTCTCCTCGCCCTTCTGGCTGTCGTCGCCGTGTCTGCTGATTAAGTGTGACCGTCATTGCTCCAACCGCCCCCTTCCTTTGTTGTCTAGAGAGGTAAGTCGCACAGCTTCATCATTTCCACCTCCCTCATGCCAACACGCGAATCTAAACGTCGCCCTCGATAGAAAACTTAACTGGTGTTATCAAGGCCATGCAGAGGGATGGGCTAGAGGAATGGGAGTACTTCCATGATAGGGATCCACTGGGCCAAAAATTGCTGACCACTATGTCAAGTTGAAGGAGATTATCAAAGAAGGTGGGTTTGCATTTGGCTAGATCCCTCTGTAACTTGCCCATTTCCTCCCACTTTAGTCAGGCTACGTATTCGGAATGCCATTGCAAAATACGTGAAGCGGTTGGAGAAAGAGGAATGAGTGCACANATGCCAACACGCGAATCTAAACGTCGCCCTCGATAGAAAACTTAACTGGTGTTATCAAGGCCATGCAGAGGGATGGGCTAGAGGAATGGGAGTACTTCCATGATAGGGATCCACTGGGCCAAAAATTGCTGACCACTATGTCAAGTTGAAGGAGATTATCAAAGAAGGTGGGTTTGCATTTGGCTAGATCCCTCTGTAACTTGCCCATTTCCTCCCAATTTAGTCAGGCTACGTATTCGGAATGCCATTGCAAAATACGTGAAGCGGTTGGAGAAAGAGGAATGAGTGCACAGCATTACCCCCTTTGTCGAATTGGATTAAGTAAATTAATGGCCTGGTGATTCTCCATGTCTCTCCACCTATTCAATTGATAAATAATTTGTTGGTTGGTTAGCTGGTTACCAGAGCAACCCTCCTCAGCGCTTAGTTGATTAAAACAATCAAGTTGATGTCCACACATGAAGCACTTGAAGGAATGAAGGGAGACGCAGGCTTAGTCTGCAGAGGGACTGAGGTGATTTGCACCTGGATGACACGCCATGAGAGCGAGGTGATCAAAGCTAGGCGACCCAAGTGGCGAAGCAAATTAATAAGTTGTGGGACCATCAAATTCGTGTGAGTTTTGATGTGGCACGTGTTGATGGGTCGCTACGACTTGTAATGACTGGTAGAATGCATACGACTGCTTGCACTCATCGGTACTGCCCCTCGCGTTCTTTACATTCGAGGAACTGATCCCATAACCTTTTGATTTCTTGCATCGTGGAGTATCTTTGAACTTGATGGATGTGGCATGAGACAAGCTGAATCTGCAGAAGCCAGCTTCTAGTCGAATCGGCGTTGATAAGCATTTGAAGAAGGTGCATTAGTCTAGGAAGTGGAGGTTGATGATGGATTACTCAATTTTGGGTGCGCAGTAAACATGCACAAGCCCACCACGCCCAAAACCGAGTTAACGAACAAGTGAGCAGATGATTGTTTGATGTCGCTACTCCCCTTGGCAATTCCACTGAACCTGTAGTTTCCTCTTGTTGAAGAAATGAACTGCACTTAAGGAGAAATGTGCTGGTCACTTCACATATCCGGTGCAGGTCGTAAGAACGCTGGTGTGAAAGCAGATTGCGTGAACAGATGGTATTGCAGGAAGAGGAGTCACGTCCATTCCTTCTCGCCCCTCCGTTTTCACTGCGTTGGTGTCAAGCTCTGCACGTGGCTGGGTCCTATCCGGCAAGCGGAAAAGCGGAGATAATATTGTGCGGTCACATCATTGTCACATTTATATGAGTAGCGTGAACAAAATCGTGACGACCTTCTCCATGTGCTTTACGAATGGAGCCACTTGAATAGTTANTGGTCACATCATTGTCAAATTTATATGAGTAGCGTGAAGAAAATTCGTAACGACCTTCTCCATGTGCTTTACGAATGGAGCCACTTGAATAGTTAATAAGTTCCCCGCAGAACACGAGTTGGCGCGAGTCCCCTATGACAGGCGCCATTTTCACCACTTCTGTTAGCGATTGTAGTCAGAGCAATCCATTGCAACGTAACTCATGAATATGTTAGGAACGTCTATTAATCGAAAGTCGAGCACTAACTGGCATCAAGAGGTGTGATTTGGGCTTCAGTTGAGACACTGAATATGGAGAAGTGCCACATAATACTGCAGGCCGCTGCTGATCTTTGCGTCCATGCACCGCAACATCCAATAGTGGTCCAGTAGTGAGAAAAGCCTTCTTTTTCGCAGACAAGTTGGAGGACACAAATGCATTACATTTAATTGATGAGTCTCCAATATTGTTTCCTCATTTAGGAGACATCTACGGTCTTCCATGAGGTTTTTAGGCTACACTTTACGCTTGGTAGTGTGTTTGGATCGGCTACTAATGCGCTTTGTCCTTGTAAGGACGCGCGTGTTAACTATTGAGTTGAATTAGGGTTGGCCTAGTAGAGATGAGCATTCGTCGTGACCTCAGCGAATGGGCGAGTGTTGGGCCTACTTAAATGCATCGGTAGCATGAGTGTAGCTTGAGCGGAGCTACCTGCCTTCAATGGGACTGGATAATTCACAACAGCAAAAATGCTACATGGTGGTAGTGACCACACAAATGTGTTCCTTCAGCATTTAAANATCGCAGACAAGTTGGAGGATACAAATGCATTACATTTAATTGATGAGTCTCCAATATTGTTTCCTCATTTGGGAGACATCTACGGTCTTCCATGAGGTTTTTAGGCTACACTTTACGCTTGGTAGTGTGTTTGGATCGGCTACTAATGCGCTTTGTCCTTGTAAGGACGCGCGTGTTAACTATTGAGTTGAATTAGGGTTGACCTAGTAGAGATGAGCATTCGTCGTGACCTCAGCGAATGGGCGAGTGTTGGGCCTACTTAAATGCATCAGTAGCATGAGTGTAGCTTGAGCGGAGCTACCTGCCTTCAATGGGACTGGATAATCCATAACAGTAAAAAAATGCTACACGGTGGTAGTGACCACACAAATGTGTTCCTTCAGCATTTAAATACACGATAATCGTTGTTCAATGACAGTGGTTTGGATTTCGGAACCGTCGATCAGATCGAGCACTCTGTGCATGAGGTGAAGGTATTCTGCAATTGCATTCCTAAAAATTCATGCGAAAATGAATTTATTTCAAGTTAACTACTAGAATTTTTTACGTTGCATTTAATCTAAGGCCTTGTGACCGCTGTTTTTAATGAACTGCCCAATGTTGTGTAGAGAGCAACACAGTTATACGTGGCTGCTAAACTTAAATCATCTCTACTTAAAAGTTTTTAGAGATATTACATCGAATTACAGATGGCTTTGGGGATGGAAAGTCTTAGTAAATGGTGACGTAATGGAAAATAAATTAACGAGATTTGATAAAAGTAAAATAGAATTACAGTCATCATGCACGAGTTGGTACAAGTACGGAGAGGTCGTGTGAGAGCTGCTACCATCTTTAATCCACCAGCATCTACTTCATTGTGAGTCACATTGAATTTGCCCAGCATTCGGTTAAGGCAACACACACTCTCCACTCAGGGGTCACAATACTGTGGCGTTTTGCATTACTACCCCATTGTTGTTCAGAGTGGAGATGAGTTCGTTGTTGTCCTGACAAACAAATTACCCCCTGTTCATGCTTACTCGTCAAATCTGCTGGCTCTCAACTGTTAAGGAATGGTAACAATTAGGATTCATCACCGTGGGCTTGGTGGGAACTTGAAAAGAGAATTCAAGGAGATAAGCAAGGATATGAAATGGTAGAGGCGAAATCACAGTCTTGCAGTTAACCCTTTCTGGAGATCTTTAATCTGTGGTTTAGGTGATTTTCCCACCATTTCCGCATTGGAACAACATTAGGACGCATTTCCAAACAGAGCTTACACCTTGTTGACCATTCAGCTGCAATACAGAGCAACAGACAAAGAGATGAGGTGGAACCACAAATGGGCTACAATTAGGGCAACACAGTCTGCTGAAGGTGAGGAATGCAATAGTGGCACAATTGCCTTCGACGAATTCTTTCTCCATCTTCACGACTCTTCGAAGTACGCCTTCTCTGGCCACAATAAGTCCCGATGTCAGGCAGAGCAGGGGGTGTCAATAATAGCTTTCAATCCTCGATTGCCGGGGCTGATGATGGGTAATAAGAGGGCATGCCCAGTGCTTCTAGCCACGATATGATCCAGATCAGCAATCATAATCCATGATCGACACCGAAGCAGTGCATTACAACCGTTGAATTGGGGCAGGAAATACCATACTTCAATCCCCTTCCCTTCTCTTCAAATGTGTGCTTTCTCTAGCTGGAGGTGTTTCATTCCTGGGTCACCTTGCCTTGGAAGAAAGTTCCTTTTTACACAAGCGGGTGTAGGGTAGCTGCCAATGCACAAACGTCACACGCAGGATCACGCAAAGATTACAAATCGAAGGAAACAAGTTTGTTGGTTCGTTCGAATGCCTGTGTGTGTTCAATGCGACTGAGCGGCGATTGACCAAAAGGGAGATTTGACTGCAGGCTTGCCAACAAACACATGTTGGTGCTTATTATGGCCTTCCAATTAGCGCTCGATCGGGGTGTTGAATTGGTGCAGTAGTTGAGGGAAGCAGTGCACGTGTTGGTAAGGGCCTACGTGAGTGCTCAGTCAGACGAGCCTGCCTCAGAGCCATGCCGCAGTACCCCAAGTCCTTCCACACGCCGACAGTGCCTCTTCTCCTCCGCCTCCTCCTCCTCCTCTAATATCCTCATTTCTCGGTCCTCAGGAAGGTCTCAACGCGCTGCATTGGTAGTTAGCGATAATATTCTCTCGGATCTCATGCGAAAAGACCCAGATACATCCACCAATTACTGTCAATAGTGGAATCACGAACTCCACCGTACCTTCACAAATGGGGTTAGAGATAGATGGGACATGCTCCAACTCACCCCAAATCACTCGGTTCTACACCACGAAAATGACTCAAGTGAGTGTACGTGGGGATTGCTGGAGCACCACTCCACCATGAAAGCTAGCCTCTACAACGTGATGTGGAATTGGTGGGGAAAAGCCTGCAAATCACTTCATAAATGACCCGCAGACCGCAAAACAACAATTGAAGGCTATGCCTATATTAGAGTCCGATCTCATGGAAAATGATTGTGTGTTGAAAGCAATGCCCTCAACCGGAGGAAGAGTTCCCATTATGAGTCAGTATAGTACCAACTTGACTCTCGTCGCAATGCAGCATAATGTCGCGTCGGGGAGTGACTCACCTGGACACCTTCGTGAGAGACAATTGAAG
>LWMK02000179.1:51762-69082 GCA_001693075.2 Taenia saginata
GTGTNNGTGTGTGTGTGTGTGGAATGGCAGAAAATGCGAGATTGATGATTTAGCCCTCTGCACGCGGAGGCGTCTGCGTCTAGGTAATGCAATGTGTTTGGATGTGGGGCATGTGGGATGGCATAGCGGTTGGTGTGACTATTATCTTTTTGTTGGTGTTGTTGGATGCAGGCGTTTAGACCTACTTGGTAGAGTAGTGAACGCGAAGGCCTCGTAATACGACTGTCATGACGTTTCGTTCCCAACTGCAAGAGGTGCTTACGTGCTGTTTTCTATGTACAATTCTTCAAGTGATGAGGTGCGATTGTTCCCCATGCTTTCTAAGTACTTGGCTTTGTAATGACGTTGGAATGCGATTATCGAGACGTAGTTTCGTTGAGAGGACTCGTAACCTTACTCAGTGCTTGGCATTTTCGCACTATTTTCCCACGAATAGGCGCCCATTGCATGTATGTGTATGCATCCATTTGTCCGCCCTCCTCTTTTTCGGCTCGCATTTGTTGGACTAAGCGTTAACTAAGTAGCTAGGGATGCTGTCAGGTCTGTTTGTTTAGCATTCGCACTGACTGTTGGCGTTGATGGATTGGGAGCAGCATTGTGCAATTTATTGTGTGCTAGCGATGTTGTTTGAATGTGCTTCGTAGTTCGGAGGCGGACGCACGCTGTTTCTCGGAGGAGTGAGGGACACTCGCCACAAATGTACACTTACCACGCCTTTCCTGGTGAGTCATATTGAAGATGTGCGGTAACACTGCGCCTTCTACTAGCAGAGCGGGTGGAAGGGAGGAGGTGGAGGTGGAGGAGGAGGAGGAGGAGGAGGAGAGGAAGGTAGTTTCCTCTGCATAGGTGTGGGCCAAGTTTTCACTTATTCAGGACGAACTCCGGTGACCACCATCCCATCTTGCGAAACTGTATGTCCCAGAACATTGACCCAACGTTGAAGAAAGTGGTAGTCTTATGGATGCAAGGCCAATCCTGCATCTCAGAGACGAAACGGCACTAGTTTAAGATTGGCATTGTGCTGCCGCATGTCTTGACGAGACATCCTCAATGTGGCTCAGTGGGAAAAGTGTGCGGAGTGTCTATCTGTGGCGAGAGTCTCTGCAAAACAAACCTGCTTCTAGGCCACTGTTGCCACCACTAGAGGCGGACATAGCAATGGGCTGTACATTTCCCAAGGTGAAGCAAAGTGCGGATGCGTTGGAACTGCAGGGAGCAATCGAACACCGTCGTAGTTGCATGAGTGAGGGTTCCCCCTACAACACCGACTACATCGTGATGGTAGGCGGTGGAGGTTGACCGAGGGGCCGCAGAGGAGTAGCGTTGGATACCTTTCAGATTGTTTGTTTTACCCCTTGTTTTCTGTAACAAAAATCACTTACAGCCCTGCCATCGTATTTGGGCTGGACGACGCGACCTGCCGAGTGTTACAGTGGCAACCCAGCCCTTCTGCAGCCACCAGTAACATTTCAGCCCCAGTGCGTGAAATGGATGTGTCTTCTGCCCCATCACTGCTACTATGACTGCTTCCTTTCGTCTTGGTCGGGGGCTGACTAAGGCAGCGTGGGGGCGCTGCAGTACACATGTATGGATTAGGGAAGGAGATGATGTTGCATTGTGGCACATTGTGTCTCCACATAGAGGGATGTGATAATTTCACTGGATTGTTCGTCAAATTGAATGAGTGTTGGCAACACAGGCAACTAGTGCGTGAGAGGTGGATGCTGCCGTGCGCATGCAGGACTGTGATGGGAGTCTGTGTGTAAGCACAATGGAGAGGGAAGGAGAAGTGGCGGTACACATGCAAGCGATGGAGCGCTGTACCGATCATTTAGTGAGCGGGTGTATCGGCTGCCACGCAATTCATTAGGTATTCATTCAACAAGGCCTCCCCTCAAGCTCCTGTCCAAACTCTCAATGGAACTCGTACCAATGGAGAGGTGGATGTGTTGGTATGGCAATGGTGAGGAGTGGGATACCTAGTCAAATTACCACTTGGACAAGTCTGCCCACTACGCCTCAATAAGTGCATCGCCTCTAACACCTCACCACGAATCAGCACCGCCATCATACCGACCAAGTAAAAAGGCGATCTACGTAAGGAGCGAAATGTATTTCAACCCTAATTAACATGTGGGCTGGCAAAGAAGCAGAGGGGTCTACCACAAGGCAGTTGAGAGGGATGTTCATGTGGAAGAGGAAGTGGGAAGGGGGAGAGTGGTGGGGTGGATGGACGGAGGTTCGGATGGGCGAGGGGAACTTACCAGTCACACCTGATGTGAAGTTGATGAGATTGCAATAGATGCTCGAAGTCATCGTGAGGCGCAGAAGGTGGGCGAAAGAAGCAGTCATCTGTGCAATAGCCAGAAGTGCTGATGAGTGCGAATGGGAGGGAGGAGGTGGAGGGATGTTATGTGAATACGAAAAGGGAAGGTTGAAGGCAAACCGCTACTCGAAGAAGAGGAAGGGAGAGGGGTAGAGGGGGAGGGAGTTGAGCAAGGAAGGAAGAGGAGGAATGGAGGAGGGAGTGAAGAACGGGGAGACGACAGCCGCGGCGAAGAACGATGGTGGCGATGGTAGAGGCAGTGTTGTTGACTCCGGCGGACAGCTGCCATGACGTGTTGTAGGTACCTTGAAGGAGTGATGGATGGACGGACAAATGGACGGGTGGACGGAGATCCTTCTCTCGGCGTGAATTTGGCAAAGCACGGGACATTATCGCCAATCTCCTCAGCTTCCTCTTCATCCTCCTCCTCCGCTAACCGCTGGCTGTGCAAACAGGTGCATCAACAACTTCAACGGTAACTAAAGTCTCCCTCATACCTTCTCCTTAGTGGGAATGCTGCACCTATCAGAAGAATAATCTTACCATCTTAGCTTGCAACGAGGTGGTGGGTGTAGTAAGCGCTGCCTTCCCCATCAAAATCTGATGGAGTCGCTATATCGGTGCTGGTGACTTGATTGAGGTCGCCGTCAATCACGTCCGCTGAGCAAGTTGGTGAGGATTCGTCGTCACCTGCCACCCATCTTTGTTGGTCGGCCATCAATGTAGGCGCCATTAATCGCTTGGTGCGCCTTCGTCTTCTTTACGGCCTTCTCCGTTCACCCCTTCTCCTCCTCCCGTGCCTACTTCTTCGAACGGTCCTTCGCCTCCCTCTGCCTCCTCTTCTCTATGCTAACTTCCTTCGCGTCATTCACACCTCCTCCCCCTTTTCCCATTCGTACTCACCTGGAAGTGTAGTTATTGCATAGATAGTGCCTGCACTAGTGCTTTTTTCCATTTCCATCCAGCGCAATGGACGAGCTCTAGGCGATGCAAAGAAATTGATCATCTGCTGCAATCTTATTAACTTCACATCAGATGCTCCTCCCCATCCTCCTTATCCTTTTTCTACTCCTCCTCCTCCCCTTGCCCATAACCACCCCACTGAACTGCCTTGTGGCAGACTGCTCTCTTTCTTTGGCACCTGCAAGTGAATGGCGTTAGTAGAGGNTTGTTGTTTTGCGGTCTGCGGGTCATTTATGAAGTGATTTGCAGGCTTTTCCCCACCAATTCCACATCACGTTGTAGAGGCTAGCTTTCATGGTGGAGTGGTGCTCCAGCAATCCCCACGTACACTCACTTGAGTCATTTTCGTGGTGTAGAACCGAGTGATTTGGGGTGAGTTGGAGCATGTCCCATCTATCTCTAACCCCATTTGTGAAGGTACGGTGGAGTTCGTGATTCCACTATTGACAGTAATTGGTGGATGTATCTGGGTCTTTTCGCATGAGATCCGAGAGAATATTATCGCTAACCACCAATGCAGCGCTTTGAGACCTTCCTGAGGACCGAGAAATGAGGATATTAGAGGAGAAGGAGGAGGCGGAGGAGGAGGAGAAGAGGCACTGTCGGCGTGTGGAAGGACTTGAGGTACTGCGGCATGGTTCTGAGGCAGGCTCGCCTAACTGACCACTTACGTAGGCCCTTACCAACACGTGCACTGCTTCCCTCAACTACTGCACCAATTCAACACTCCGATCGAGCACTAATTGGAAGGCCATAATAAGCACCAACATGTGTTTGTTGGCAAGCCTGCAGTCAAATCTCCCTTTTGGTCAATCGCCGCTCAGTCGCATTGAACACACACAGGCATTCGAACGAACCAACAAACTTGTTTCCTTCGATTTGTAATCTTTGCGTGATCCTGCGTGTGACGTTTGTGCATTTGCAGCTACCGATACAATTACTTTCGTGATGTAAATACAGGTAGAATTCATGCATATAAAATATCATATTGCAACCTCCTCGCATAAATGCAATAGCAGCACCAATGCACTGTTGACTGTATATGGAATCCATCTTCAACCTGCAGACATGTAGCACCAATATGGTGCTACCCATAAGGGCTCTTCTGCTTCCAGATAAAGCAACTCAAGTAACTCACACCAACCCCTCTGGTATTAGAGAGAGCCTTCATGAGGTCTATTAGATTAAGCCAGAGAAGATGAACTAGTATTAAATCAACCTCCACGGCCCACCTTCATGTGTGCTCCATGCAGACAGCTAATTTCATCCATGCTAAACCACGCATTCACGCTAAACCTGAAAATAACAGCATAATCCTGACCCTAAACACATTCGCTTTTGTAGTTTGATACGTGGTCTGCTGCAGATAGTTGATATAACCTTCAAAATGCGTGTGCGTCACGTATGTGTTACGCAGAACGTACTTGTTAATTGTGGTGTTTGCTGCACCCCTGTCACTAGGCTGCTCTTTTCGCCCCCTCTCTACACGATGGTTGCGCTATGAATTTGCGATGACAAGTTGATCCTGACTGGGCAGACTATTAGGCCTCCATTAAGCATGCGCTCTGACATGCACGTGTCGACAAAAGTGACCTATTACTCACATCGTTTCGGAATCCGCTATTGCAACTGAAAGCCTGCATGCATTTGCCTGCTCATACAACCATCATCCATCCCACCATCCATTCATCAAGCTCTCGGTCCCAACCGCATGCATGAATAAGCGAGTGAATTAGAAAACAACAAAACCAACCAAAACTAGGTTAAATGTACCAATATGCAAAAATACAANAATGCACTAAGGTGTACAAAAATACAAAGGTGTTAAACGAGGTGGCGAATCCAAGCCTAATTATTCTCTAATTCGCCTTCTGGAACAACTTCATTGAAGGACATAATGCTTGTTCCTACTGAAGACGTTGGCCTCCGTTGCAGAATCACTTCTTCCAACTCCTCAAATCAAACGCAATTTCTGTGTTACTACGAGTGCCGATGAAATAACATTGTAAAACCGTGCCGCGAAATACCGAATGGTTTACTTCCGGCAGAAGAAGAGAGAATGCGCCGCAAAAGCCGCACAGACTCTGTGTCCCACACGGCCAACAACGTGAACTTCATCATGAAAGTGTATGCATCTGCCTTGTATCGTCCGATTGAAGTCGTAAGCGTTGCACTTCGTTGGTTTGTTTGATCCACGTAGGGGACAGACACTACTTAATTGGCCACTTCGGTGGACTGATCGCCTGGCCCCCACTGCACCCACAACAGCAGCGTAACTCGAGGTGCCATCCTAAGTGCACGGAGATTATTCAGTGGATGTATTCATCTGACAGCGTTACATGGGCATTATTTCTCTTAGAATACACACTTCGCATTTCTTCATCTTGAAGGGAGCATCGCTGCTACCTCATTATGCATTATGCAAGCTCAGTCGAAAGGCCTCCACATTTTCTTTAGCATTTTACTCTTCGAAAAGCAAACACATTCTCTCTGCCACACTCACTGCGGGCGTACTCCTCCACCTCCGTGAACACATCCGAGAATGCGGCGCATAGCTTGGCTTATTCGCACCCAGTCTGCTACCACGCCAACGCCATCGCCAATGCCACAAACCGTGTGGCCCATGACGCCGGCCAACGCACGTCCACCCTCTGAGTTGCTACTCGATGCTACCGTCACTTCCAATCGCACGGTGGCGATTCTCTCCACAGGGCGTGGAAGGCTCCTTGTAAGGGATACAGCCACCTCTACTCCTCTCACCCACATGGACCTAGTCAATATCCTCGACATCCTCTGTTGACGATCACACAATCCCGTCGTATTCTTCGCCTATCCACAAGCATGAAATCTCACTCGGATCTACAACATTCGCCTCCAACACAACCCCATTCCACAGGCCAGTCACTGTCAACTCTCAACCTCGCTCCCTTCCTCTACTCAACTTCAGTGTCTTCATCTTTCACTTGCCCAGAACGGCTACGTGGTGCGGTATTTCGTAATCAGCAGAGACGTGTGTCATCCAGATAATCCAGCAAGTCAGCTATTCCATGTAGCGGCGGTGGTGGTGGTGCGATTGTCACTGGCTAATTTCAAACGACGAGTGGAGTGCAGCAAACTCTACGCCTCATTCAACAACCGGAACGCCAATGCCAACATGGGTAAGAGCATCAGACTGGTGTTTTCCCTGAAAATCTTCCTTGTCAAGGCGTGAGATCGGAAAGTGTTTCAGCTAATTCCAGTTCCACTATGGTGCGCGGAAACATCCACAATTGTCTCGTAACTGTCTCAGCGATGAGACTGGAGTAGAAGTGTGTATCCTCCCGCACAATGAGATGCCCTGACATTTTGTGGTGGTGAATGCGAACACCATGCCTTGATATTTTGTGTTGGAAACAGAAGACGTTTGTCAAGCATGCTTCACCAAACACACTGTGTAGGAGCCACATGGGTAAGACTCTTCAACTCATGGAATTCAAAGCCCGATTTGCTGTGCAAGGTGCGATTTTCAGATGATTATTTAACTTGAAATGATGGGAGATGCAAGTCACATATGCGTGACGCCAGTGGTTTATACGTTAATCGCTGCAGTTGATTTATACATGTGTCGTTAGTGCAATAGTTTATCTAAGCACCAAAGTATGGTGTCAGAGGAAACATTGAAGCACCGTCCTTCAGAGGAGGGTACCACTTCTTGTCCCTTATCCAAGTCTGGTTTGCACAATGACCTTGATTTGGCAGGTCAGGAATATCTGGATGACGCATTACTCTTCTCTGACAATCCTCCCTAGAAGCTATTCGTTCGGGTCACGTGGATAGTTTTTTGCCGAATTTTAGCAGTATTATCAGCATTGCACTTTACCGTTTACACTGCGAGCGATGCGACGTAGCTTCCGACCCCACCATTGTGGCACATATTGTGTCTAGATGAACAGGGGAATAGCTAGCACTACACATTCCCCATCTTATCCATCCGTCGACCCAGCAACCTTTCTATCTATCAGGCTTGTCATTCGCATCTGTTTCTTTTCCTGATTCAATGCAATTTCGCATGGATCCTCGTGATTGTGCACATCCACGATGAAGTGTGAGGAGATGCATCAAATGCAGCTGAGAGATAGGTCAACCGGGAAGAGGGCATAAGAAGCAGTTCTTCCGATCTCACCCAAGAGTAGAAGTCTTCCACGAAATGTCAAATTGTATTGCTTTGTCTTGTGAGTGTGATAGGGTCGTTCCAACCACCAATCCGCCCATCCCACTCATCCTGCACGCTTCTCAAGACAGTTTCCCCATGCAATCCTTTGAGCCATTCCTGTCGTATGGAATAAGCAAACGAATGCAATCACAACGCAGAAATGAGTGAGTGAAAAGGACGAATGAAGGAATGAATAAATGCAGGCAGGATGTGATGAAGTGATGAGTGTAGTAATGTCTGATGGGATAAAGGGGAAGAAATGAAGGAATAAACAAGTGGGTGTGAAATAAGGAAACGCAAGCAAACAAACTGCAAATAAGTGGATGACGTAATGCATAAACGGAGGAGCTTTTAAGCAAACAACTGGAAACCCACAAAGGTTAGCCCTTTTAAAGCTCACGCAAGGCAGGTGGGATGACAGCCTACAACTGGATGGATGGATGGATGGATGGATTGTTGGCTGAGGGAAGAAAGGAATGTGAAACTCTCTCGCTCCATAGGCGCTACTTTTAGGAGGATTGAAACTGCTGATGTTATACTGCTTACGCGTGCACGTTTCCACACCTGGATGGGCAGCAAATAATGGACGGTTCAAGCACAAGTCATATCGGCGAATCGCCTTGACCAGACTTGCACAGTTTGTGCTCATCTGGAAGTGGGGCGAGCACAGTGCTCATGCTTTCCCAATCGTCTAGGCTGAGCAAACACCGTCCACCACTGCAAATTTTGCCAGGCATCGGAGACAATGTTGACGCCATTCGATAGCATCGCTTTTGCTGTGCACACTTGGACAGCGTACATCCCGTCCACATTAGCCCCCATTGCCGCATTTGCTCAGAGATCTAAGATACTCTCGCCTATCTCCCACGGCATCAAAAGGTCTGGAATCACAGTGTGTGTGGTGTGTGTCTCGATCCATTGAAAACTTGGATTCGCACCCCCATCTTCCACTGGGACGCATTATCATGAGGGAGGAGGACTCAGAAATGCGCATTTGGTGCACCGAGCGCTACGCGGATTTGATGGCGCTGCAAGAACATGTGCACTGGAATCTCAATGACTGGCACGACTAGCTCGTGGGTGCTTCTCCTAACAATGATTACGTTGTGATGGCTGACATGGGAGGCTGACCAAGGGGAGCGTCGGGGACGACGCACGAAAGGAGAGAGGGGCTGTGTAACGCTTTTTTGTTGGAACTGCCGGTTGCGGTCACTTGGGTGTCCATTTTGTACTAGCCGGTTGGCTGGCCGTTGGGCCATGCCGGCAGCATCCAATCCGCCTCTTTATATAGTCTATGTATTCTGTCATAGTACTATGCCTTCTTTTACCTTCAAGGATATCTCGCGACGCTACAGCATTATTGACGCGGCTAATCGAAATAAACAGATGGCAAGGCAAAATCATGTAAAACCTGTCAAGAACAATAGAGGCTTCACTAAATCTTAGGAGGAAGTACGTTATAACAGTCCTTATAATCAACTTTGTCTCGATTAACAAACTGGGAAGTAAGTAACACACACTACTAAGTAATCGTGTAAGATATTGCAATGTCGTTAGAATTGCAAATGATTGTTTTGTATGGTTCTTGCGATGTTATTTGTAGGTGATTTTGTCCTCTAGATATTCGATGCTAATGTTTACTCCTATGCTTGCTATAAGAGTTCATTTCATTCCTGACCTACACCTGAATTGCTACGTTTATGACAAGAAGTTTATGATGTTCAGGAACTTTAAAATATGATTTGCCACTTTGCTTGCATTCTAATTGGTGTATCGCTTGCGAACTTGCCCCAAAGTTTTTGACTTGAGAATCTGACGCACTAAACTGAAGTGTTTACCACATAATTATGACAGCCAAATTGTGGGGTTGTAGATCGGGTCACTGTAGCCTAAGTTATGTAGACATTCATCTTTTAGGTAAAGAACAGCAGCATTTTCAAGGGTCGAAGTTGTGGCACCTCCAGTCTTCCTTAAAGCCGAGAGAAGTCATAGTACATGGGCAGTGTGCTGCCATGTCCTTAGTGAAAGTACAATGCTGAAGCTCTCCGTGTCCCCATAAGCAAAGTGAAGAGTGCCACAAAGCCTCTGGTAGGCAAGTATTTCTCCTTAGGTAGAAACCGATTACAGAGAGCCCACTTTCCTGCAGATCAAGTAATAACCATGCAATCTTAAGTCCAGCCAAAGTCACCGACTAGTCTAATCTTGATTTTAATCCAATGCTATGAACTTATTCTATTGGAGTTAGCTAGTAATTTTGTGCTTTAGACCATACTGATGTAGCTATTTTGGCTTCCTTCACATACCCTTCCTACATGGGTTTGTAAACAGCAAAACTTGCATTCTGAAATGCAAAATAGGATTGAACATGCGAAATTATTTATAAATGAGGCAAGAAGGGAAGCAGGAAGGAGATTTTGAAGCTGAGCAGGGATCGGAGTTCCACAACTCGTCAGATGATTGGACGAGTGCTAGCCAGTCAGCAGAGGGAGTCAAGTGGTTACCGGCATCAAATAACTCGGGGGTACCTACTCACGGCAGTTATCTATTCAGCACCATAGACTAACAGCCAGTCTGCAGTCTAGAGGTATAATATTAGCAGTTGCCTTTTTTCTTTCAAGCGTTGATATTTAGAGGGAGAGAGAGTTGAAATGGTCAGGGAGGGTTTAAGGTCGTGGCACACACAAAAGGATTGATAGTGGGAGTACCAAAGTGAAATCGTTGCCTGTTGTTTACTTGAGGCTTTTACGTGACAAACCAGGTTGAGTCGGTCCTTCTTTGTGCAACTTCAAGTATTTTGACAATTCGATGGGGTAAGATTGAACACAAAGCATTCTTCCTCCATTTTCCGCAGGATCCTTCCATGCGATGCTGGTATGTGCTTCACAATTAAATATGATGATTCCGGCAACAAAAGACAAACTTTGTTAAACTTATTGTTCCTCAGGTTGTTTGTTTAATTAGCGGTACACATAATCGCCCGTGTCCAGGTCTTCCTCTGACCTTCTCTTTGAAGGACCACTCCTCCTTCCAAAAGCCAGAATCTGTGTTTTCAATTAACAATCCTTCAGTAAATAATTTGGCAGCTACGAGCCCTTTTGAAGCATGTGGAACCTTTCAGGACTGGTCTCACAAAGCTCTGTCAAGTTTATTACTTGGATAATTTACAACAGAATAATTGGTACTGATGTCCCTACCTTTGCAAACTACCCATGAAACATGTGAAAAAAGTTCGTTACGGTGCTGCCAAAGTTGATTCTGCCAAGGCAGTGAGCAGGTGTTGGGAAAGAAAAGGCTCAATATATGTTAAGTGACGTTGCCTTTCGGCCGTGATTCACTTAGTTTCGCTAACCATCACATGTCGATTCGAGGAGAAATGCGGCTTTCTTCAATTGAATTTAGCAATGCCTCAAATGCTCAGTTCCTATCTCCTTTCACCCAAAACCCTAGGCTATGAGCCTCGCAGTCCATGGCCCTTGTTGGTCTGGCACAAAACAGCTTTCTTGTTAATAAGCGTGCAATCGTGATCACTAATCTTTTGATTTCTTGTATCGCGGAGTATCATTGAAGTTGATGGATGTGGCTTGAGACGAGCTGAACCTGCAGAAGCTGGCTTCTAGCCGAACGCGGCGTTGAGAAACATTTGAAGAGAGCGCACTAGTCTAGGAAGTGGAGGCTGAAGATGGATTACTCAATTTTGGGTGCGCAGTAAATATGCACAAGCCCACCACGCCCAAAACCGAGTTAGCGAACAAGTGAGCAGATGATTGTTTGATGTCGCTTCTCCCACTTTGCAATTTCAATGAACCTGTAGTTTCCTATTTTTCCAGAGCGCAGTTGCGTGCACTGCCCTAAGACATTCCTGAAGGCAAATGAGGGCATAAAACTAAGGCAGGAAATGTAGTACCGGTAAACAGAANTGCCTTTCGGCCGTGATTCACTTAGTTTCGCTAACCATCACATGTCGATTCGAGGAGAAATGCGGCTTTCTTCAATTGAATTTAGCAATGCCTCAAATGCTCAGTTCCTATCTCCTTTCACCCAAAACCCTAGGCTATGAGCCTCGCAGTCCATGGCCCTTGTTGGTCTGGCACAAAACAGCTTTCTTGTTAATAAGCGTGCAATCGTGATCACTAATCTTTTGATTTCTTGTATCGCGGAGTATCATTGAAGTTGATGGATGTGGCTTGAGACGAGCTGAACCTGCAGAAGCTGGCTTCTAGCCGAACGCGGCGTTGAGAAACATTTGAAGAGAGCGCACTAGTCTAGGAAGTGGAGGCTGAAGATGGATTACTCAATTTTGGGTGCGCAGTAAATATGCACAAGCCCACCACGCCCAAAATCGAGTTAGCGAACAAGTGAGCAGATGATTGTTTGATGTCGCTTCTCCCACTTTGCAATTTCAATGAACCTGTAGTTTCCTGTTTTTCCAGGGCGCAGTTGCGTGCACTGCCCTAAGATATTCCTGAAGGCAAATGAGGTCATAAAACTAAGGCAGAAAATGTAGTACCGGTAAATAGAAGGGCTGGAAGGGGATGCGGCCGCTAGCATGGTCAGCTTGCCTGTGGCACAACAGCGGAGCCTTCAGCAGCCCGCTGCCGAACCCGGTAGTTAAATATACTGTTAGTATGTCATAGTCTCTTTCTTTGGTTCGGCCCGTGGTCCCAATTCGGGCATTACTGGCCAAGAACTGCAAAGGTCTCAAGAATATATCTGCTTAACTTGTCAACTTTCATGCTTTCTTCTCTTCACGATTACATGCCTATTAACGAGAAAGCTGTTTTTTGCTAGACCAACGAGGGCCATAGACTGCGAGGCTCATAGCCTAAGGTTTTGGGGTGAAAGGGGATAGGAACTGAGCATTTGAGGTGTTGCTGAATTCAATTGAAAGCCGCATTTCTCCTCGAATCGCTATGTGATTGTTAGCGAAACTAAGTGGAACACGGCCTCTTGAGTCGTTTCAACAATTGCCAGTGGCTTCACCAGTGGGTAGACTGGTTTGTCACACATGCGAGGTACGGTTAGAGGGCTAGTGGGCGTGGTGGAGCCAACACGTGTAAGGCAAACAGTTCCCCTTCGCTTTCGTGAGGCACACACAGCGTCCACCTCGGTTACTTCTCCCTTGACGACTGTGATGCAGTTGAGGCCACCATGCCCCCTCCTAGTTGAAGGCACTGGTGACATTTGGTGCCATTTCACCGATAAGTTTTAACTCTTCCACTTCCCCGATTTTGAGGATAGGCGATCTTACTGACTCGGTGTAGCCCCATGGTGGTCCATGCTCTGCACCATTCGCTGTTCAGTGGAGCATCCACCTAGAAAGCCAACCAATCTCGCCTTTCTTCTCCAGTGCTCACGATGTGAGTCTCCATACTATCCAGGTAGGTTTCATCATGCCTAAGAAGCACCACTTCTTGAGGTCTCATTGTGTACCACCAGCCGGTGCAATCAAGGGTGACTTCCGAGTCACCCCTCAAAGAGCTATAGAACTGCAATCAGCGAAATAGCCACAGCCATGATGGCTAAAATGTGCAAGGGACCAGTGGCTCTACCGCAACACAAGTGAAGCCAATAATGGGCTTCGCAAGCTACATGAGCCCCAAATTGGTGAGCATGAGTGATGAGTGTGGGCGTGGTGGGACTTCCTTGAAGGCAAACGAAGGCATAGCACGAGGGTAGGATAAGTGTACAGAAAACAGCGAGGCAACGGACCTACTGGCATGGCTCTGAGGCCACTCCGCCCAGCTATGGTAGCATGGCCACCTCGGTGCGTAACCGAATGCGGCAGTCAGTCAGTCGTTCTCGACGCTCCTTTCGCTACACCTCGCTCATCAGCCACCACAACGTAATCAAAACCAGAGAGACACTTACGAGTTAACCACGCCATTCATGGAGATTCGAAGGCAACTGACTCCTCTTGGCAATTCGAGTGCTGCCTTTGTCAACTCCCTGCATCAGCCATCGCCTACGAATCAAACGTCCTAGTCGCCATACTTTCGTGCGCCCTCTAGAATCTACTCCAACTGATGTGGAGTAGATTTGCGCTTTACCCACGAGGCAAAGAGAATTAATAAAAGAATCAATTTCTATGATTCCTTAGACTTCTTGGATGATCAAGGGCAGCTGAGCAGATGCGTGACCCCTCTCGGCAGTTCGAACGCCTGTCTCCTTAAGCAGATACATCGGACAAATGTCCGCACCGAAGCGTATCCAGGTGGTTCATGACTAGTGCCGCTTCAGTTGTTGATAGCCTTCTTGCAGACCACGGAGATGGCAAGATGCCGAAGGCGGACATCATCGTCAGAGATTTATCCCACCCGTAGCACATGCACTTCCTTCGCACCGCCACCGTTTTCCACCAGCGGTATAGATCGAGATTAAAGTCCGTTACGGTTAAGTTCACATTTCACTTTCCACTGCCACCATTGCAGTGTCCCTAGACAGCCCTGAAGGCAAGAGGGGTATAGCACTAAGGCAGAATATGCATATTTAGCAAAGAGGGAGGGATCGGAGCTACTGGCATAGTCCCTGAGAACAGCTCACAACCCCGGCTAATGCAAGATGGCCACCACAGTCTGAAACCGAAACCGGCAGTCAGAATAATGAAACAAATATTGCAATGATATTTTAAAAGAAGTAGAGGCGACTGGTGGTTGAAATGCAGGTATTTTTCTTTCCTGGTGATGTATGCCTATCAAAGGGGATGCTAGGAGCATCACCTTGTTGTGATCCAAAGTATGCTCCTCAAATCACTTTGTTAAACCCTTTGTTTAGATATTCCATCACTTTTGAACGCTGCCGCCATTTATTTACAGGATGCTAATGGACTCTTGACATTACTGCCATCAAAATGCTTGTGATCCGCTGTTGACAGTTAAACGGTGTTTCGTATACCTCATTTTTGTGGCCTACCCGGGCCAAGGGTTGCCACCGCCAAACTAATTGCCCTTGAAGACAATGCTTACAGCGGCGGTGATAGATTAGCCTGCCTCATATCATAGGAATAATGTGCTGACGCCTTCTCCTGCATTGTTTATCACCAAGGTTGACGAGTCTGATTGAATAGAGACGCTTTGTGGATCACTGCGATCGTAGTTTCGCAAACGATGTCTCCTCTGTCCGTCATTTGCGTGAGCTTTGAAGTGGCTTGCAATGCGCATAATCATTAGTAGTGGCGTTGGTTAGACTGAAACAGCATTCGTTTTCCATGCTGGGTGTTCTAAACACATGCATATGACAAAGGGAATGTTGATTACTTGTGAAGTAATCAAATGAGTATAGCAAATGTAAGAATAATTTTCAAATTCAAAGGCTTCTGAGCGTTGCTAGACAGTCAGCAAAAGACTCTTCTTATCCCAGAACAGTTGCGTGGATTGTGCTAAGACATTCCTGAAGACAAAGATGGTCATAACACCGGGGCAGAATGTGTAGTACAGGTGAATAGAAGAGCTGGAGGGCAATACGGCCGCTAGCATGGTCAGCTCAGTGGTGGCACAACGGCGGAGCCTCTCAGCAGCCGGCTGCTAAACCCGGGAGTTAAATATGCTAATAGTGTATGTTATAGTCGCCACCCCAGTGCTGCCCTTGGTCAACCTCCTGCATCAACCATCACCTTCATGTAGCAGTTTTGCTGTTATGAACTATCCAATCCCATTGAAGGCAGATAGCCCTGGTCAAGCTACTCTCATGCTACTGATGCGTTTAAGTAGGCCCAACACTCGCCCATTCGCTGAGGTCCCAACGAATGCTCTTCTCTACTAGATCAACCCTCATTCAACCCACTATTTAATGCATACGTCTTCACAAGGACAGAGCGCACTAGTAGTCGATCTAAGCACACTACCAAGCGTAAAAGTGTAGCTTGAATACCTCAAGGAACACCGTAGATATATTCTAAATAAGGAAACAATATTGGAGACTAATCAATTAAGTGTAATGCACATTGTCCTCCAACTTGTCTGCAAAAAAGAGGGCAATTCTCACTACTGGACCATTATTGGATGTTGCGGTTGATGGATGCAAAGATCAGCAGCGGCCTGCAGCATTATGTGACACTTCCCACATTCAGTGCCTCCACTGAAGCCCAAATCGCACCTGTTCATGCCAGCTAGTGCTTGACTTTCGATTTATTGTAGTTCCTAACATATTAATGCGCTAAGTTGCAACGGATTGCTCCAACTACAATCTCTAGCAAAGAGGTGAAAATGGCGCCTGACATAGGGGACCTGCGGAACCTCGTGTTCTGCAGCGATCTTATTAACCATTCATGTGGCTCCATTCGTAAAGCACATGGGGAAAGTCGTCACGACTTTGTTCACGGTATTTCTATAACTGTGACAATGATGTGACTACACTATGGGTGAAATAATTATTTGCAAAGTTATGACAATATCTTGTGTGCATCAGAAGATCACTTAGTCCATGAAAAGAAGATTAACATATTTGATTTTACAGATTTGCATATTAGCTAAACATTGTAGGCGGTCTAGATCTTTCTGACGTCCATAGGAGCCAGAAGGCTGAGGATTAAAATGTAATCACGACGCACAAAATGTCTGGGAAGCCAACGGCATAGATTGGAGGTAATGCTGCTAAAGCAAGGTAAAATGGTGTAGCCTTTGTGTTCACTTGACTAAAATGAAGAATTAAACCAACAATCAAAGCTTTACACAGCCTCTTATATTTTGAGCGGTGGTCTAAGTTGGAAGCTGAGCAGGGCATCGGAGCTCCACAACTCGTCAGATGATTGGACGAGTGCCAGCCAATCAGCAGAGGGAGTCAAGTGGTTACCGCATCAAATAACTCAGGGGTACCTACTCACAGCAGTTATCCATTCAGTACTAGAGACTAGCAGCTAGTCTGCGGTCCAGAGGTATATTTTTGCCGACACCTTTAATGCTTTCAAGTGTTGTTATTTAAGGAGGGAGAGAGAGAGTGGAGGTGGTCAGGAAGGGTTTAAAGTCGTGGCATACACAATAGGATTGATGGTGAGTGTATCAGAATGATATGTCGGAGGGGTAGGATTGAACACAAAGTATTCCTTCTCCATTTTTCGCAGGCTTCCTCTATGCGACAACAAAATAACAAACTTTGTTAGCCTTATTGTTTCTCAGGTTGTTTTCTTTAATTATCGGCACACATAATCGCATATTCACATAATCTTCCTCTAACCTTCTCTTTAAAGGAACACTCCTCCTTTTAAAAGCCAAAATATGTGTTTCCAATCAACAAACGACCTGTAAATAATTTGGCATCTGCAAGTCCTTTTGAAGCATGCGGCGCCTTTCAGGACTGGTCTCACAACGCTCTGTCAAGTTTACCGCTTGGATAAATTATAACAGAATAACTGGCACTGATGTCCCTACCTTTCCAAACTACACGTGAAACATGTGAGGTAGTTCGTTACGGTGCTACCAAGGCTGATGTTGTCAAGGCAGTGAGCAGGTGTCAGGGAAGAAAAAGCTCAATATTTATTATATGACGTTGCTTTGGCCAGAGTTCGCACCACATGAAGAAACTCTAAATTAGTTGGAACGATCTAGAGGTCGCACAAAAATTTGGCGACTAGGATGTTTGATTCGTAGGTGCTGGTAGATGCAGAAGGTTGATTAATGGCAGCATTCGAACTGCCAATAAGTGTTACGCATCTCCTCAGTTGCCCTCGAATTCCGATGACTGGCACGGTTAGCTCGTGGGTGTCTCTTCAGTACTGATTACGTTGTGGTGGCTGATGAGCGAGGTGTAGCGAAAGGAGCGTCGAGAACAACGCTCGAAAGAAGAGTGGGGCTGTGTAATACTTTGTTTATTCTGACTGCCGCATTCGGTTACGCACCGAGGTGGCC
>LWMK02000179.1:71214-82956 GCA_001693075.2 Taenia saginata
TCTGCTATAAACAGTTCTTCATTCTTCTAATTGTGTCAATCGTACTTGTGGCTCTTGGAACTATCCCAAGTGCCCCAGTGAGGCCACTTCCTGTTGACGGCGAGCAACGAGTTAACATAAACGCTGTATACTAAGTGGATCTTAGACGAATCAAGATGTACAAGGAAGCGGTTAAGTTATTAGAGCTCATCGGATGACCTGAACAACTCCTGCGAGTTCTGCTGCACCTCTTTGGACCCTCAGGTCGTTGCGAACTTTTCGAGTTGATCGATGAGACTCAGGCATGTCTGTCGTACGCGACAAGCGGGAATCGGTCGTAAAGCTAAGCGGGCTGGTTTCTAGTCGAATTTTGCATTAAGGCGCAGACCACTATTGCATACCGCCATCAACGCCTACGCGATGCATCATTACTGTTGGCCTGGAAGACCACCTCGTCGTTAAGAGGGGCTAACTTGGGGTGGACAATGCAGGTAAATCAAGGAGAGATACAAACATCGGGAATTGGCTGCGTGAACCCTTCCATTCCACCCCAAATTGGACCCGACTGCACAAATATTCACCATCAACACATTAGTTGCAAGCGTTTTGTGTTCGTGATCAAAGGGTTGTTTGTTTGTTTGTCTCTGTTGTGTTAAACTTCAAAGGTGAGCAGATTTTGCGTTGCGGGTTGGAAAAATAACATCAAGTTTTATTTATCGGTCTCTTAAATGTTAACAGAGTGCGGGGAGAATACTTGAAGTCAAGCCCAGCTTTAACTATGGGTGGGTGTATTTTAGGTTGCCTGTTCATAAGTCCACATCAACAGTGTCAGGACTGACTCAGTCTAAGGTACCGGTAGTTACTTTGGCGCATGTAAACAATGCATCTCAAGGGTTTGGGCATGAATGCAGCACCGCTTGCCACCGTGACCGAATTACATCCACTTTCAGACCAACGAAATGCGAGTTGTCATTGTCGCTCTCCTCGCCCTTCTGGCTGTCGTCGCCGTGTCTGCTGATTAAGTGTGACCGTCATTGCTCCAACCGCCCCCTTCCTTTGTTGTCTAGAGAGGTAAGTCGCACAGCTTCATCATTTCCACCTCCCTCATGCCAACACGCGAATCTAAACGTCGCCCTCGATAGAAAACTTAACTGGTGTTATCAAGGCCATGCAGAGGGATGGGCTAGAGGAATGGGAGTACTTCCATGATAGGGATCCACTGGGCCAAAAATTGCTGACCACTATGTCAAGTTGAAGGAGATTATCAAAGAAGGTGGGTTTGCATTTGGCCCATTTCCTCCCCTTTTATTCAGGCTTCGTATTCGAAAAGCCATTGCAGAATATGTTAAACAGTTGGAGAAAGAGGAATGAGTGCACAGCATTACCCTCTTTGTCGAACGGGATTGAGTAAATAAATAGCCTAATGATTCTCCATGTCTCTCCACCTATTCAATTGATGATTGTTTGGTTGGGTGGTTGGTTGGTTGGTTGGTTGGTTGTTTGGTTGGTTGGCAGGTTGGTTGGTTACCAGGGCAACCCCCCTCAGTGCTTAATTGAGTAAAACAATCAAGTTGATGTCCACAAACGAAGCACTTGAAGGAATGCAGGGAGACGCGGGCTTATTCTGCAGAGGGACTGATGTGATTTGCACCTGGATGACACGCCATGACAGCAAGGTGATCAAAGCTAGGCGACCCAAGCGGTGAAACAAATTAATAGGTTATCGAATCATCAAATTCGTGTGAGTTTTGATGCGGCACGTGTTGATGGGTCGCGACAACTTGTGATGACTGGCAGAATGCATACAACTGCTTGTACTCATCGGTACTCCCTCTCGCGTTCCGTACACTCGAGTGGCTGATTCCCAACCTCGTGATTTCTTGTATTGCGGAGAATCTTTGAAGTTGATGGAAATGGCTTGAGACAAGCTGAATCTACAGAAGCTAGCTTCTAGTGGAATGCGGCGTTGAGAAACAGTTGAAGAGAACGCACTAGTCTAGGAATTGGAGGTTGACGATGCATTACTCAATTTTGGGTGCACAGTAAACATGCACAAGCCTACCACACCCAACACCGAGTTGGCGAACAGGTGAGCAGATGACTGTTTGATGTCACTACTCCCCTTGGCAATTCCACTGAACCTGTAGTTTCCTCTTGTTAGAGAAATGAGCTGCACTTAAGGAAAGATGTGCTGGTCGCTTCACATATCCGGTGCGAGTCGTAAGAACGCTGGTGTGAAAGCAGATTGCGTGA
The DNA here is from genome assembly GCA_001693075.2 of Taenia saginata. Taxonomy (NCBI): domain Eukaryota; kingdom Metazoa; phylum Platyhelminthes; class Cestoda; order Cyclophyllidea; family Taeniidae; genus Taenia; species Taenia saginata. Next base: position 73,447 of record LWMK02000179.1, read on the forward strand.
ACAGATGGTACTGCAGGAAGAGGAGTCACGTCCATTCCTTCTCGCCCTCCGTTTTCACTCCACTGGTGTCAAGCTCTGCATGTGGCTGGGTCCTATCCGGCAAGCAGAGAAGCGGAGGAAATATTGTGTGGTCACATCGTTGTCGCAGTTATATAAGTAGGGTGAACAAAATCGTGACGACCTTCTCCAGGTGCTTTACGAGTGGAGCCACATGAATGGTTAATAAGATCGCTGCAGAACACGAGGTTCCGCAGGTCCCCTATGTCAGGCGCCATTTTCACCTCTTTGCTAGAGATTGTAGTTGGAGTAATCCGTTGCAACGTAGCGCATTAATATGTTAGGAACTACAATAAATCGAAAGTCAAGCACTAGCTGGCATGAACAGGTGCGATTTGGGCTTCAGTGGAGGCACTGAATGTGGGAAGTGTCACATAATGCTGCAGGCCGCTGCTGATCTTTGCATCCATCAACCGCAACATCCAATAATGGTCCAGTAGTGAGAATTGCCCTCTTTTTTGCAGACAAGTTGGAGGACAATGTGCATTACACTTAATTGATTAGTCTCCAATATTGTTTCCTTATTTAGAATATATCTACGGTGTTCCTTGAGGTATTCAAGCTACACTTTTACGCTTGGTAGTGTGCTTAGATCGACTACTAGTGCGCTCTGTCCTTGTGAAGACGTATGCATTAAATAGTGGGTTGAATGAGGGTTGATCTAGTAGAGAAGAGCATTCGTTGGGACCTCAGCGAATGGGCGAGTGTTGGGCCCACTTAAACGCATCAGTAGCACGAGAGTAGCTTGACCAGAGCTACCTGCCTTCAATGGGATTGGATAATTCATAACAGCAAAAATGCTACATGGTGGTAGTGACCACATGAATGTGTTCCTTCGACATTTAAATGCACGATAATCATGGTTCGAAGAGAGTGGTTTGGATTTGGGAACCATCGATCAGTTCAAGCACTCCGTGCATGAGATGAGGTTATTCTGCAATTGCATTCCTGGAAATTCACATGAAAATGAATGAATATATGACGAGTAAACCAAAAGAAATTAAAACATTGCATTTGATCTATAGCCTTGTAATTGCTGTTTTCTAATGAAAGGTCTCCCCTCCTTGCCATTTACTGTACTGCTTCGCTCTTTCTTTATGATCGCTGTTCGGAAGGCTAGATTTGAACTGGTTTAATGACGCGTATAGAGCAACACCGCTTTGGGTACTTGCTAGGCTCAAATAACCTGCACTTAAAAGTTGTTAGAGATATTGCACCGAATTGGAGATATGGCTTCAGATGGAAAGCCTAAGTAAGTTGTGACTTCATGCAAGAGAAATTAACGAAATTTGGTAACAGTATAATAGGAATTACGGTCAGCATACTTGAGTTGGAACAAGTTGGGAGAGGTCGTGTGAAAGATGCTACTTTCTTCAATTCCATAGACTTCAAAAAATGAATCGCTCCAGCTTTTACCCCATTGTGAGTCACATCAGTGTTCCCACCATTTCCGCATTGGAACAAGTTCAGGACGCATTTCCAAACAGAGCTCATACCCTCTTGACCATTCAGCTGCAATACTGAGGAACAGACAGAGAGAAGAAGTGGAACCACACGTGGACTACAATCAGGGCAACACAGTCTGCCGAAGGTGAGGAATGCAATAGTGGTGCAATTGTCTTCGACGAGTTCTCTCTCCATCCTCACAACTGTTGGAGGTACGCCTTCTCTGTCCACAAGAAGTCCCATTGTTAGGCAGAGCAGGAAAGTGTCAATGATAGCTTTCCAACATTGGTTGCCGAGGCTGGTAATGGGTGGTAAAAGGGCATACCCAGTGCATTTAGCTACGATATGATCCAGATCAGCAATCATAGTCCACAATCGACAACGAAGCAGTGTCTTACAACCATTGCATTAAGGCAGGAAATAGCTTGCTTCAATCCAAGCAATGTTAAGCGACATCATCCCCTTCCCTTCCCTTCAAATGTGTGCTTCCTCTGGCTGAAGGCGTTTTATTCATGGGCCACCATGCCTTGGAAGAGAGTTCATTTTTCCACAATTGGGTGTAGGGTAGTTGCAAATGCACAAACGTCACACGCAGGATCACGCAAAGATTTCAAATCGAAAAAGACAAAACTGTTGATATGTTCGAATGCCTGTGTGTCTTTAATGAGACTGATTAGCGATTGAAAAAAGGGGGATTTGACTGCAGGCTTGCCAACAAACACGTTGTGGTGCTTAATCAGAGCATTCCAATTATTGCTGAGTTGGTGCTGTAGTTGAGGGATTTGATCCACGTGTTGGTGAGGGCCTACCTGGGTGCTCAGTTGGGTAATCCTGCCCCAGAGCCATGCCGCAGTACCTCAAGTCCTTCCATACGCCGACAGTGTCTTTCTCGGTCTTCAGGAAGATCTCCAAGTACTACATTGTGGGTATCGATGATATTCGAATCGAAAATTGACCAGGTGTTTTAGGGCTAGAGTCGATTTTCTTGTTAATGGCATTCTTGCAGAACACGAGATGGGGTAGATGAAGAAGTTGGATGTCATAAGCAGCCCATGTGTTACGGGACTTCGGAGATTCCCATCCATGGCAAATACACCACATTACCATTGCTACAGTTTGTTACGAGCGGGTCACAGTAGGTGAGAAATCACTTAACTTCGTGTCCGGCTTCCGCTGCTACAAATGTAGAGTTCCAAGACTTCCATATGGGCTAGAGAAGTTGTGGTACCAGGATGGAACACAGAGGAATGAGGGCCACTGGCACGTTTGGAAGCCAGCCCACGACAAACGTCCCTTCTGACCCCCATAAAATATTTGTTAAGAATTGCCCAACTTATGCATTAAAGATCTCCAGAAAGTGTCAAATGCAAAGCTGTGATTCCACCCCCTACAACATTACCCCAAAGATTTCACATCCTTGTTTATCTCCTTGAATGCTCCTTTTAAGTTCCCATCAAGCCCATGGTGATGAATCCGAATTGTTATTATTTCTCAACAGTTGGGAGCCAGCGGAATTGACGAGTAAGCACATACAGTGAGTAGTGCATTTGACAGGACAGCTAAAAACGCATCTTCACTCTGAACAACAATGGGGTAGCAATGCAGTAGCCTTAAATGTTCTTGGCGCTTATTGGTGCCAGATATACTTTTTGCGGAAGAGCGCGGAGCAGAGAAGGATAGGCTGGACTCTCTGCCGCTGAGGAGACAAATGGATGTTAACCTAACGCATGTTATCCAGTATTCATAGATCACACCACCTCTTAAGTGGGGAGGGTCCGCCAACGCTGCCACCTGTGAAGAGGAATCTTCCCTTTCACCCGCTCCGCTATTGGATGGCAGAGTGTCACGAGACATCTTCACTGCGAATCAGTGGGAGAAGTGTGATAGGCGTATGTCCACGGCGAGAGTGTCCCTCACTCCTGGCAGAAAGCACGTTTGTCTACGACCAGGTTGACNCACCTCTTAGGTGGGCAGGGTCCGCCAACGCTGCCACCAGTGTAGAGGAATCTCCCCTTTCCTCTTCTTTCCTTTCACCCGCCCTGCTATTGGATGGCAGAGTGTAACGAGATATCTTCACTACGAATCAGTGGGAGAAGTGTGATAGGCGTATGTCCACGGCGAGAGTGTCCCTCACTCCTGGCAGAAAACACGTTCGTCTACGACCAGGTTGACAATTGTCCTCCGGTCTCTCACCCACAAAGTGCATTTAAACGACATTGTTAATGCAGTGTGGTTGGTGTGCTACACTGCACATGCAGCTGATCTGTTTCCGCTTATTCAAGTGGCTAGTCCTGTCAGCGGTTAGAGGCCAACAATCATCGGATAGTGAGTGTCCTTGCTTTCGCCACTCGGGATAGCAATGAAGACGGATAGTTTCAGTGTCTGCGCACGTTCGTAGTCTAGTGGATGGATGAATGCGCCAGAAAACTGTCGACTAGATGCCATCACAGTGGAGGGCGAAAAGCACTTCAACCCAAGAGTGACTTCGTATCACTCGTGCATAGTTATAGCCTTGTTCGTTCATTTGCGATGTTAATGTGATGCATTCACGCGCTGGAGGAGGAGTGTAGCAATGATTCCTTTCCTCTTAGTAGTACTTACACGTAGACTGCCATCGCGGTGCTGCATGGCAGCATTTGTGTGTGTGTGTGTGTGTGGCCAACACTCATCCAGTGTGATGGGAGGAAGCAAAAGGAATGCAACACTTCTCTCTCTGCGGAGACACACTGTGCCACAAGAGAGCATCATCTCCGTCCCCGATCCATACATGCGGACTGCACTGTCCCCACCCCACCTTTCTCATCACCGAGGGAGGCGCAATGGAGCAGACATGTTAGTAGTTGGACGGAATGCATATCCATTTCACATACTGGGACAGAAATTGCCCTGGCGACATAGGGAAGGGCTAGGAAGCTACTGTCACAGTCAGGAGGTTACGTCGTCCAGTCGCAGTGCACTGGCTTAGATTTAACTACTTACTTCACCTTAATCAAGGGCTACAACAAACGATCCAAAGAGTAGCCACACCTTCTTGCTTCATTGGGTGGCATCGTCGGCGATCGCCTTGCAACCGAAGAGTCACCTGGGAAGCAAAGGCTTGACAGCTTGACAGATGGATGCATCGATGAATGGATGAGTAAATGGAGTGAGGAGTAAATAAATGGAGGTTGTGATGACAGAACCGGTTGTGTGTCAAGGCGTCTAGTGACAAGACATGCGAAGGACTTGAATCTGGTGGCTAGGTGGTGTCTTGGTGGGCAGAATTGACGGTCGCAATGGTGAGAGGGATTGAATCAAGCTGTGAGAGCCCTCATCCACAAAGCTCTATGATGAGATAGGCACTAACCTGAATGCAGTCCTTGCTGTCTAAAACGCTACTTAATGAATCGGACCTCAATCTCTGCCGCATCCATCAGCTCAGAAATCGAATAATGAATGTGATCACAAACCCGACGTCAGAGAATGAGAACTGAGTGTTTGGCAGAGTGATCTTGGTCGCTACAGCCAATCACCTTCCAACTCTTCAACACTCCCACCTCCTTCTCTGACAGAATGACCAACACCGGTCAATCGCCTCGTGTTGGCATTTTCGACTGAGAGCGAGGCATCATTAACCGTGACGTAATCACAGAGTAAGGTTGATTAAGTGATTGAAAACAAGATGCACGCGAGTGCATTGCTGGGTGTTTGATGTTAATGCCACGGGTGCCTCAACACTTTGTCTGGTCGCAGTCATAGTTGCCTCTTGAGGTCATCCAGGTGATAGATGAGGCTAAGAGGAAAGGAATGAACAGTCGACTGCAGTGGGCANAGCAGGAGGTATTGACTGCATTGGTAAATCACCTGAGGCAAGGTTAGACGGTGAAATGTTGCAGTGCTAGTGCACACAATATTCAGTCCCCTCGACCAACGCACATATCAGCGTGACACATGTGTGACATAAATATTTAGCAAATCATGTCCTAAAATTAGCAGCATTATCCTGACCCTTAACATAGTCGCTCTTGCAGTTTAAAGTGTAGTTTGCTGCAAGCAGCTGATATAAACTCCAAACCTATATACGTCACGTATGTGTGGCGCTAAACGCGCTTGTCAATCGTGCTGATGTATGACAGTGGTGATTTTGCAGAATTATTCTATAATCCTATTTGGTAATAGAGAGAGCAATAAGGTGACACTCCTATCAATAGGCTGTTCTCATCGCCTCTTCCCCAAACGATGGTTGAGCCATGAATTGGCGGTGACAAGTTGATCCTGTCCGGGAGGACTATTAGGCCTTCTTGAAACCTGCGCTCTGATATCGATGTGTTACTATTAGCGGCCCATTCTGCACATCGCTTCCATAGTTTGTTTACTTCTTCATTTTAGTCAAGTAAACACAAAGGCTACACCATTGTACCTTGCTTTAGCAGCATTACCTCCGAACCATGCCATTGGCCTTCCAGATCTTTTGTGCATCGTGATTACATTTTATTCCTTAGCCTTCTGGCTTCCAAAACGTTAGAAAGATCTGGGCCGCCTGCAGTGTTTAACTAATGCGCAAATCTGTAAATTCAACTATGTTAATCTTCTGTACACGGATCAAGTGATCTTCTGATGCACAAAAGGTATTGTTTGTCGAGCAGTTGTACTTCACTTCGCGACAAGAAAGGCGAGCCAACTTGTGCACACGTCAGAAGTAATTAAAGAAGCGTAAGTGCAGGCAAGTTATGGAGGCTGTGGAACGTAGTTTATTTGGTTACTCTTACGGGTTAATTGCTAAGTAGATACGTGATTGTGATAGACCTCACTTTGAGATGTACACACACATCCATCCTTGCATCCGAATAAATAGCATGAATAACTACCTGAGGTCATGTTGCCTGGATCGCACAACACACCATGGTTTCTTTCTCATTAATGAAAACATAGCTTCACTAAGGACCCACGTTTTGGAATAGTTCACCTGAAAGGGTCAACGTAAAATAAATATGTAGCTTGATGAAACAAACTTCGTTCACTGTCTCCCTAAATGTATGAAGAATATCTGAAATCAAAACACAATAACGTAAAATGCAATGCATTAAAATGGATGCAATGCCTTGAATAAAACAAGTTTGGGCATTTATGGTGTTGAACTCGCGTCTCCTTTCCCATCTGCTTCATTGACCGATGCGATGGCCTGCACTGAGGTATCATGGATGATTGTCGAGGGTGGCGCAGAGAAGGAGAGTTGCCCGTAGTGTGTGCTATGTGCCTGAACATGTCATCGGGTTCTTTCGGAAGATGTAGCAAGTCAGTATCCTGGACTCACTACAGCCTCACTAGGTTACCTCGAAATTAATTCCTACCAGATTGCGCTCCCTCAATTTCTGCCACTATGACAGTCATTTCCATTGCCCAAAAATATTTTCACCTCCCTTGCACCTCTGTTAATCCAATTTCATCAAATCAAATTTGGCTGCAATAGGACGAAGTAGCTTGCATGGTGCGTATATCGGTACTCTCGTAGACATAGCCATCATTCGAAAATCGCCGACTATTTTTTCAGCGTCACACGGCTATCCTCCTTGTAGCTGCTGGTTGGAAACAGTTCAATTCAACTAACATTTCCTGCGCTTATAATAGACTGGAACAGCAAAAAGGATCCATGGTGTATGCGTTGAACAGTGACTCTGAACGCGTAAGCATCAACAACGGCGACCGGGAGCTAAACGCGTATAAAAGACGGCGGCGAGCCCTTCACTGACCAGCCAAACTAACCGAAGTGAAAACAAAGATGAAGGCGTCCATCCTTCTTGCTCTTGCCATCCTCGTCATCACCGTCGGTGCTGCCCCTGCCGAGTAATACTCTCCACTCCCATAGCATAAACCAATTGGAAGCTAAATTGACCTCATATAGTTCTCCAATCTCTCCTTAGTTTCCATTTGTGATAAGGTACTTGTGAGCCCAATATCCTGCGCCTTTTGTTGGAAGCTGCATTGCTGCCTTGAGTTCAGGTGCATGCTTTATGCGGTTTAGTTGATGAATGCTTTTTCTTCTCTTGTAGGGGCAGGAGGATCTGAATATGGTAATGATGAAGCAGTTAGGAGAGGTGCGTCACTTATTCACAGAGGACTCCTGGGTCGGAATGCTACCAACCAATTGCAAGAGATGATCGCTATCGCCAAGGCTATTAGACAGCAAATAAGAAAACACCTTGGCGAATACTTGAAGGGTCTTAAGAACGAGCAGATTGGCGCTTTACCCACGAGGCAAAGAGAATTTATATGAGGATCGATTTCACTGCATCCTTCGACTCCTTGGATGATCGAGGGCAGCTGAGTTGATGCGTGGCCCCTCCTGGCAGTCCGAATGAACTTGGAGTTTCCAGCACTTTGGAAACTAAATTTATAGTAAGAAGCTCCGCCTAGCATTAGCGTGTCCAGAGGGAGACTTTAGAAAATGTCCACACCGAAGCGTTTCCAGGTGGTTTATGGCGGAGACCACGGAAATGGAGAGGTGNGCCGCTTCAGTTGTTGATAGCCTTCTTGCAGACCACGGAGATGGCGAGATGCCGAAGGCGGACATCATCGTCAGAGATTTATCCCACCCGTAGCACATGCACTTCCTTCGCACCGCCACAGTTTTCCACCAGCGGTATAGATCGAGATTAAAGTCCGTTACAGTTAAGTCCACTTTCCACCATCCACTGCCACCATTGCAGTGTCCCGAGATGTCCTTGAATGCAAGAAGGGTTATGATACCAAGGCGGAATATGCATATTCAGCAAAGAGAGAGGGATCGGAGCTACTGGCACAGTCCCTGAGACCAGCCTACACCCCCGACTAAGGCAAGATGGCTACCGTAGCCTGAATTTGAAATCGGCAGTCAGAACAACCAAACAAAGTATTACAATGATCTTTTAAAAGATGTAGAGGCGACTGGTGGTAGAAATGCAGGTGCTTTTCTTTCCAGGTGAAGTATGCCGATCAAAAGGGATGGATGGAGCATGCTCCAACCCACACTAATCCACTCGTTTTACACCACGAAAATGACTCAAGTGAGTGTGAGTGGGGATTGCTGGACCACTACTCCACCATGAAAGCTAGGCTTTACTGAGCGGTGTGGGATTTGTGGGGGAAAGCCTACAAATCACTTCATAAATGACCGGGAGAATGCAAAACAACAATCAAAACTATACCCATATTGGAGTCCAGTCTTATGAAAAGTGCTTAAGTATTCAAAGCAATATTCTCAACCAGAGGTAGATCTTCCATCCTCGGGGAGTGACTCACCTGGACACCTTCGTGAGAGGCAATTGAAGAGCGTGAATGCATTGAGCGTGCTAGGGAAAATGTGAAGACATTTCCATTGAGCTTGCACAATGCATTATGGGGTACCAGCGATGCTCCCTTTAAGGTGAGGAAATACAGCCAATGTCACGCTGTCAGATGAGCACATCCACTGAATACGCTTCGTGCAATTAGGATGGCACCTCGAGTTACGCTGCTGTTGAGTGCAGTCGGGACCAGGCTATCAGTCTACGGAAGTGGCCAATTAAGTAGTGTCTGCCCCCTACGTGAATCGAGCAAACCGACGAAGTGCAAAGCTGACGACTCCTTTCGGACGACACAAGGCAGATGTAAGCTGTTGGCTGTGTGCGACAGAGAGTCTATTCAGCTTTTGCGACACATTCTTTCTCCTTCTGTCGCTAGCCGGTTTTAAAAGTTTATTTGCTGACGCCTGTAATGTCCTGAATTGCATTTGATTTAAGGAGAATAAAAAAGCCAGAGAAAAATTGCCTTAAACACAAGGAGCTGGAGGAAGTGATTCTGCAACGGAGGCCAACGTCTTCAGTAGGAAAAAGCATTATGCCCTCCATCAAAGTTTTCCAGCAGGTGAGTTGAAGAATATTTGGGCTTGGGTTCGCCACCTCATTTAACTGCTTTGTGTTTTGTTTGAACATAATTGCGTTTATCCAGATATGGTTTTTCTGTTTTAAAATTCAATTATTCAAGCAGTTAGGATCGAGAGCTCGATAGATG